>WYDI02001039.1:0-43145 GCA_009867235.2 Psittacus erithacus
AGTTGTGAATGCTACACCTCTGGTGGTGTTCAAGGCCAGGTTGGACAGAGCCTTGGGTGACATGGTTTAGTGTGAGATGTCCCTACCCATGGCAGGGGGGTTGGAACTTGGTGATCTTAAGGTCCTTTCCAACCCTAGCTATTCTATGATTTTATGATTCTATGATTCATACCTTCAGGTCTGGTACAGTGGTATTGAAGTCTTGTGTCAACAGTTATTAACAGTGTTTTCTGACCTTTTGGTTTAACAGAATGCTTGTTTAGTGTTGGTTTAACAGAAATAAAATGTGTTTTAGCTCTGTACAGTGTTCAGGGCTTCCTGCCCTGTGATAACAATATGGCAGTATTAAAAAAAACCCTAAACCCAAACCTATTTGCGTTGCCTCATTTTGTGTATCATTAATTTTCAATTAGGTTAGTGATAACACTGGTAATTACAGAAGAAAATAACTACCCAACACTTTATTACTTTTTTTTTTTTTTCAATTTCTTCATTTACTGTTTTTATGTGGTAATGAAGAACTTGCTATTTCAAGCTTCTGTTACAGTAGAAAGTGGACACTTTTATTCTGTTCCCTCAATTTTGGCAGTTTGTTGACTGTTATGTGATGTTAATCTGTTGGTAGGATTGAACACTATACTATTTTGTTGGGTTATGTTATAGCCTCCTTTGGATATAAAGGTAAAGTAATTTTATGTGCACTTGAAGTGATCTGGGATATAAAGAATTTTGTTCACGGTTGTTTGTTATTTTAAATTTCCTACCTAGTATATAATTTTAGATAGGATTGGAAGTGTGTTTTCATCCTATAAAAATATAACTCAGTTTTAAAGTAGATGTTGTACCCTGTGAGACTTCTGTTAATGTTTGGATTTTGTGGTTATACTCAGCAGTATTTCTGCTGGTTTGCATTCAGGAGATACTTTCAATAAGTCAGACAACAAACTGGGAAAGATTGTTTCATGAGATCTAGTAATCGAATCACCTGATGGTTAGCTCTTAATGACTTCTCTTTTTCCCTTTCTCCCTGTTCTTTTTTTTTGGTTTATTTTTGTTTGGTTGGTTTGGTTTTTTCTTTTTTTTTTGGTTTTTTCTTTTTTTTTTTTTTTTGTCTTTAGGCTGTGGATCTGTTCTAAACGAAGAAGGTGAAGTAGAAATGGATGCCATAATCATGGATGGAAAAAATTTAGACTCTGGAGCAGTATCTGCAGTTAAATGCATAGCAAACCCAATAAAACTTGCTCGACTTGTCATGGAAAAGGTATGTTGAATGTATATTTGAGTATGAAGCATTTTTTCCTTAGAAACTTCAGTATATTGATACATCTAATGATGACATTTGTGCAGTGCTTTAAAGCAGGAAAGAAGGGGAGAAAGGATTGTAGTGTTTGGAAACTATAGTCATAACCACAAAGAACTTTTATTTTAAGAGTTTTTGAGAGGTATTTATTAAAAATAGCATTCTGAGGACAGTCCTGTCATGCAATTGGGAGCTCAGGGAAAAATTGACCTATACATGTTGATCTCCTGTAGCTCCACAGCTGGTATAGATTTGAAAGGAAATAATAAAATCCAACTGTACAGGACCAAGCAGAATCATGCAGGCATAAACCTATGAAATTTTGTGGTAAAGTGTGTTACACTTTGCCCAGATACAAAAGAATCTGTAGATGACAAAGTTTAAATGTAGGTATTGGCTTGAATTGCTTGATATATCTTGAGGTGAGCTTCTGCTGCTTCTGCATCAGGTATTGTATATGGGAATACCAAATGATGTGACTCTTCTGTTCATGTTGGACAGGTTTTCTGGGGCACCAACCCAGGCTATTTCACAGTACATTTCAAAGTGTCTTTTCTTTTACTGTGTATAATTAAAAGTATTTCAAACTCTGTGGCCCATGGGTAATAAGACTGTAGTATTTTTACTGGAGTCCTAAGCATGTCAGAGTGCTTATTTCCCAGTGGTTTAGAGATGCCTCGCTGTCTTGAGGAATTTTGAAACATGCAGCTCCCCAAACCAACTGACCAAACCGAAAATATCTACCCTGTCTACTTGTAACTTTCTCTTATTTCTGTTACTATCATGGAACAATATGGGCTCCATCTGGTGGTCAGAGTAGTTCTAGATTGCTGTTGCACAGTTATCCTATGTACTGTTATGTTTTCAATGGGTTCAAACTTGTCCAAATTCACAGGGTAGAAGGAAGGAGGGCACCAGAATAATTTCCATTCATGATTTACTATGCTGTTGAACACAGCAGCCTCTGATTAACATAATAAAAGCCTTCCATCTGTAATTCAGCAAATCCTTGGGAGGACAGTTAAATATCTATTCAGTTATTCTTGTTTGTAGTGAACGGAAGTAGAATGATACCAAAATGGCTTTTTTTAAATGGGGCATGCAGTCCCCCTCAGCTCAAACACTTCATAGATGGGCATCTTGTGAACATTAGAGCACTGTTTCAATTGCTATAGGTGAACTGTGTCTGTTTTCTCCTACTATGTCATCCATCCGTTTCCATTAGACAAAGGAGAATTTAGCCTAGAACATATGACTTCCTCAAGGCGAACGTGCAGATTGTTGCTGTGCTTTGTGCACTGCCAGGATTGTTAAGTAAAGAACAGTGATGGTCTGAGTTTCAGGGCAGCTGCAGAAATTTGGAGAGTTTCTCTTCCCCATTTCCCATTAAAATGAACTAAATTTGACAACCCAAAACCTTACCATAGAAGCTTATTCCTCTGTATGCAAGTATTTCTTGTTTGTGCAGGTCAGGAAGGTGCGTATGTTATCAGAATCTGCATATGGGAGGGAAGCCTTTGAAAAACTTTTGAGAAATAACTTCCATTTTTTACAGTAAAACTTGGTTTTGTTTTCTTTAAACTCATTTGAAGGATGATACAGTCTTAATTGCTGAAAGCAGGTGATGGGGAGGGCACAGTCTTGCAATAAAGTAAAAGGAGAAGGTCAGTGTGTTTCCTAAAACAAACAAAACCCAAACAAACAAAACTGAACAAACCAATAAACACTGACCACCAGAAAAAAAAAATACTGAATAGTGTGCTTCTGGTGGCTTAGTGGCAGAGGAGGGTAGTATTGCACGAAGAAGTTGGCTTGCAAGTCAAAGAACATCAGCTTTCTTAGAAGTAGGTAGAGATTTTGTTGTCTGGTAACATGGCTTGGCGTGTAAGCCCATTGTCCACTCTTTCACGCATGCAGAAAACTTCTTTCTTGTAACCTGTATTCTTGTTCCCTAAAGCAATGCTCTTGTGAATTACGGACTTTGTCAATAAAAAGGTATTTGAATTTTCAGAAACGTTTGATATCAGGGCCACAGCATCAGGAATGTTTCTAAAGTGTAGTCACATTTCCTATGTCTGTAACTACTGGAAGGAATTACTGCAGAGGCTCTAATAGGCTTAAGTAGAGATCAGTGTCTGTGGTTTGGGAAGAGGTTTGGCTGGAATCCTTTAAAACAATGCAGTGCTATGCGTTCGTCATGGTAGTGATTGCTTGTCATTTCTTTAGAAACCAGTAAAGTTGATGGCTTGCAACATCTTGAAAGTCTGAAGCTTTGAGACTGTTAAATGTTCCATGGAATGCAGCACGACACAGAAATACCCAACATCTGGAGTCCTTGCTTCAGGCTGAGAGCTGCGTATTTGCCACTTTTATGCCCTGCAAGGCTCTTCAGGCCTGCTGCCTTGAGCATCACGTGGTTCTGCTTTTTGCACCTCAGCTAGTACCTGTGTGCTGTGCTGCTGCATGGACATACAAGTTTGCTTGAAGTCAGGTGCTATGCTCTGGAATAACTCCATAACGTCCAGTCAGACCATTACTCCTCCAAAACCTTCCTAGGCTCTGATGTGCAATTAGTAGCTGTGTAGTGGTTCAAGAAGTTGATGCTTATTTTCGGACACAGATTTATTAAAAAAAGAAATCAGATTTAAGAGGCCCTACTAGAGTATAAGGATTAATGAAACAAATTTATCTGTCAAGTTTCTCTAAAATAGTAATTAACCAGTGTGTAGAGACTTTGAAGCGTGAATTCAACTAGTTATTGACTTAAAATCTAGCCTAAGTGCTTCGCTAAATGAAGGAGCCAAAATAGAGCTTCTGACTATGTTCTTAAAAGAGAGCAAACATTTTTTGGTCAAGCTCATTAGAACAGTTGTGTTTGGTTTGGTTTGGTTTGGTTTTTTTTTAATTTGAAAATCTGGGTCTATAAGAATAGTGGGTAGTTGAAGGAAATATTTAAAATAATGGTTCAGCTGATGTGAAGAAACGCTTTAGTGTATGATAGTTAAATTTTTTGGTTAATGTGTGAGGTGTAATACCTTCAAGAAGAACAGGCATTTATTTACTATTCTTTCCTTCTGGGTAAGATCCTTCTAGATCTAAGTTAACTGGACAAAACAGTTAAGTAATGATTTGGTGGTTGACTTGAAGCAGTACAAAAGTTGCATGCAAATTAGCAAAAGAGCAAATTTACCAATTTCTCTCATAGTAATTATAGTAAGCATTAAAAAGATAAATGTAGTTCTTTTCTAGTAATGATTAAAGTTTGTGTTTTGGAGAACTGAATTTTTTCTCAGCTAGTGGAAGAGGTTATTTGCACAGAAATTTAGAAAGTTTAAAGATAAAACAAGATTCTGAATTGTGTGAATAATTCTAAAACTAGTAATTGTACGAAACTGCTCAGTATAAGGCAAAACAAGAATTGTCACTGAATCTCTTGCCTGTCTTCTGTAGACGAAGCACATGCTGCTGACTGACCATGGTGCACACCTGTTTGCTCAGGCCATGGGTATTCCTGAGACTCCGGGCGAGAAACTCATAACCAAGAGATCCCAGGAGAGATGGAAGAAGAATCTTGAGCCAGATTCCAACCCTGAAGAGTTTCAGAAGTAGGGTTTTTGTAAAATATTTCTTCTTTTTAAATTCAGGTAATTTAATTTGTCCTAGCAGTTAAAAACAAACAAACCAAAACAGAAAACCACAAACAAAACCCCAAAGCTTGAAGGTCTGTATTCAGAGAATACATGAGTTCCAAGTGTTACATGGTTTGATACAGTCTTTACAGTATGCCGTCAGTGAAAGTAACGATAAAAGCAAGCTTCCAGTGAATTTGCTCAAGTGCAAGTGACTGGAACAAACTTAAACTCTTGATGTTTAAGAAGGTGTTGGTCACTTTGGCATAAGCACAGGTTTTGTGGCGGTAATGGAGGACAAAGTTAGAACTTACTATTGCTGTAAAAATCACCAGTTACAGGAGTGCACAAAACAGCTTTAGCAAACAGCAGGCTTCACTATGTATACTTCTTTTCCATGGAGCTTTCATTTGTACATCAATGTTTGGGGCATAGGATAACGCTGTATTACGTTACATAAGTGCTGTATTACATAATGTCCATTTGTTCTGTGAAATAGTAGTAATGAGAGAAGCAGAGCTGAAGAATTTGTAGACCAAAAGGAGGAAGTTTCTTCTGTGGGCACATTAATTAAAGTCCATGAAATGAGGCTATAAACTACAACTGGAAGTTACTTTCCATAAATTGGTAGAAGGAAAAACAAATTCACAAGGCAACTGTAAATATGGTCTTGTAAACAAAGTGAAGTTGTTCCTTGACTGTAAGGTCTCAGTTGCAATTACTCTTGTATCAAACAGAAGTTTTCTTTTGATCCATGGTCTGTCCAAGGACTATGTGGTATTATAACTCATTGTGAAGAATTTTGAGGATGGCTTAGCCCCTACTGCCACTTGATGTCCTGAATATATAAGTTGGAATGGCATGGCATCTGAGTCTCCATTCAGTCTTTAAAACTGCTTAATTTTAATTTTATTTTCTTATAACAGTGTTAGGCGTCTTCAGTTTCAGGATTGTCATGTTCTGGAATATATGATACAGAAGCCTTGTGTATTTATGAAGAGGTCAAGACTTTTTCTACTTAGCCATGCTGTGCATTTTCTGACAACCAGTGCCCAAAACATCAGCACAAACTCCCAAAGTTAAAACCAGGTCTTTTTTATGCAAGCCCATTTGTTCTTGTATCACATGTAGAATGTTCTTTTTCCCTGCTATGTCCACAGTGATTATGTAGAAACTTGCCTGAGGCAGACAGACAGAAGATGAAGTAGAATTAGTCAGAGGCAACATAATACCGGCTCATACTGGGAATTTGAAGGTTGGTGTATACTTTACATGCAGTCTTCTGGTCTTAACAGTGTTGGAAACCTGGGGGGCTCACAGCTTTCCAAGCAAAGCTTGGTGTCTCCAGAAGAGAGTTCTTTCTCTTCTGCTAGTTAGAAGCCTACATTCATTCATGCTAAAAGCTTATGATCCCATGGCATGTACAACATGGCATCTGGCACACTATTTGCTGACAATAACGTGTGGTTCATTATATCTTCAGTTTCTCACTTTAAAGGTTCTTTCCATACCTTTTGTCACGAATTGGCAGAGATTGCCCGAGAGCCCCACAGAAAAGGAATTGAGACCAGCCATAAAATCGTAGATGGGCTGCTAGCCCCTCTGTGAGTAACACTGCAAGAGTAACTCAAGCCAGTATTAATTAACAAGGACCCTGACAGCAATCCTTGTCCTGTTGATGGAGGGCTAAGAGACAAAATAGCAGATGCCATTAATTGAATGGGGATAGAATAAGTACATCTAACTTCATGGATACTGCCTAGTGAATGATTTAGATGAAAGGGAGTGAACAAATCCAACTGATCCATCCTGTATCACCGTATATGCAGTACATAAGAATAATTCTTGATTGAACAAAATAATTACTACTAATTGCATCCTCTGGTATACTACAGATACTAGTTGAGGTTCTTGCCATTATCCCAGCAATAGAGAGATGATTATAATACAGTATCTCTCAGAGAGTTTTGCCTGCCTTGGTAAAGTTTCTAAGTCAACTAGCTATGCAACAGGTTGTTTATATTGTTTTTTGTCTTTGTTCTGAAGATGAACAAAGAAAAAATGTGACACTGAAGCAATAAAAAAGTTTAAAGGGACGGTAAGAAATAATGTAGCTGCCTATTTACTCCACTGCAGATAAGGTGTGTTGGACACATTCAGTGTTATTTATTGCCAGTTGAGTTCTTGTACCAGAACAGATAGCTGCTGCATATGTGATCTGTGTACTTTCAGTATTCTCACAGTTGCTTAAGGTAAATTCATATCTAGGAAAATGTGTACATCTGGATGTATCTTTTGTAATTTCTGAGGAAGATCTAACTTTAGTTGGTTGAAGGGTGCCACGTGAGTGTGCAAGGGAGTATTGAATTTACTAATACCCTTTTCAGCAAATCACTTGCAACAGATGGATGGGTGGGAAGCCCATCTGCACCATCATACCAGTTTGAGATGAGGTCTGTCTCCACATAAATGTCAGAGCAGTCTGTAAGGCCTGTGATTCATCAGTCAACTTTGAATTGCTGTGAATGAAGTGTAGGGACTGACAGTATGATATTTTACATAAGCTGGAAGGAACAGGAAGTTGGTTCTCTGAGAAATTGACTGTGGGTTTCATGGTACACAGAAACTTCAACTTTATCAGCTTAGATTTTGGGAGACTAGAGAGAGACCCTCACCAGTGCCCAAGGAACTAACAAAGGTGTTCCTGTTCCAGTTGCCTGTTGAATAGTTCCTTAAAGGATTGTTAGAAATTCTTTTCCTGTGTGGAGGGGTTTAGATTTTTTTGGTACACCTCTTCTACCCAGATACTGTTTTATGTTCCTACATGAATTACCAAGATTGGAATGCGTGGACACTCAAACCACTGGTTCTCAGTAATGTCTTGCTTCTCAATGTAGCAGCTGTTACAGCAAGTTACAATAGCCTTTTTTTTTTTCCTCTGAGTATGAATTGCACATGTATATTTTAAGCAGCCTGTTATATATGACTTCTCTGTGCTGAAGAAATAAAGCAGTAGTTGAGACTTTTATTTTCTTCAGGGCATGAAGATTTTTGCGCTGATGTGTGGTTTCAACAGATTCCACTGGCCAAGTGATTTAAACCTCAAGATTGCATAGCTACAGAGGACAAAGAAGAAAATATGTATTAATGATGCGTTGTGGACAATGCTAGTTGAAAGGCACATAAACAACTCGTGGTGTGGCATTCAAACATTTAGGGGAATAAGGAAGAGGAAAAAGGAGGAACAGGAAGGAAATGATTCAGTGCATGCATATTTTTACTGTCCTTTTCTGTATTCACTCATTTACGTGCACTGTCATTAATAATTCCAGTTAACCTCCTGTTGAGACACTGGAGACAATTCCTGCATCTTTGAGTTGCTGTTTAGGGGAAAGTTGTGCGTCAGGTGTGTCACAGCCAAAAAAATACTCCGGAACTATGCTGGCTAGCAATATTTCTGCCCTGTGTGCTTTTGTTCTGTGGGTTTCTTTCTCTCCAGACTGACGTTTCCATACTGTGAAGGTAAACAAGTTATAGAGGATGATAAAAAAAGAATGGTTTTCGACTCTATTGAATATAAAGCTATGAGAATTGTTGCATATTGCTTGTTATTTTTGTAATTAGAAGCATGGTAAAAAATAGCTTTATGATGAGTAGTAATTTTTTGCAGTAATATTTTTTAAAGCTACCTGGAAAATAAATGCAACGTGCTTTGGCAGGTATGCTTTAATTCTGCCTAATTTTGTGAACTGTTTTTCTTGGCAGAGACCTTGGAACAGTTGGTGCTGTTGCTATAGACAGTGAAGGCAGTGTAGCTTGTGCAACATCTACTGGAGGACTCTCTAATAAACTGGTTGGCCGTGTTGGTGACACAGCATGCATAGGTATGGGGTGTGGGATCTTGCCTCATTTTTTGGAGGTATCTCATTTAAAGAAAAAAAGAAAAAAGGAGTATTATACATTCTGCTTCTCATTAGTGAAACATAAATATATACGTATATATGAAATGAAGGTCAAGTCTCTTAACACAACATGGAGATTGCAAGTAAGGATTGGGAGTAGAGGAGTACTGTCATTACTCTCATCATGTGACACTTTTCTGTCTGGAAAGTGGGGATCGGAATTTCTTTTTTCTATCCTTTCCTGAATGCTAACTGCATTTTTCTTCTTTTCATTCTGATAAAGCTCTCCTTTTGCACGTCCATGCTTATAGCTAAGTCAAAAAATGTAGCCTGTTCCATACTAAGATGTTGTTTTCCTGATACTTAAGTTAATAGGTATAATTGTAATTACTGTTTGTTCTTTCAGTGAGCCAGAATTGTAAAATGACTGGCAACTTCGAGTAAATTCCTGTTCTTAGAGAGCCCTGATAAGACTGCCTCAGAACCTAATAGATGCAGTGTGGAATAAAGGAAATATTTTAAGAGCTCTCTTATCCAGGTATAAAGAGACACTTGAAATCCTTTCCCCAGACTTCTTCCTGTCATGGGACAGACTTGTCATTTGATTGCTTCACAGTTATACCATACAGTTGGGATTTGGAAAATAATTATTTTTAGTAAAACATATTCCAAATTCACATAGCACTGCTGTTGGCAGTACAGGATTATTATAAAACTAATACTAACTTTCTCCCACACCCTAAATGCTAATATTTTGGTACCCTTTGCATTTTGACTATACTATTCAGGTTCATATCTGACTGCAGCATTCTGACTGCAAATACCCTTCCCTTATGCAGATCATGTTCAGGGCTCCTATAGTATGGGACATAGGTCTGTGAAGGACAAGTGGAACTGGGCACTGTTAAGTGTATTGCTTGCAACTTTTGCTCTTACTAGACATTTGCAGGACTGGATACAGAAATGCTAGCTGTCCTTTTAAAAGGGCAGACTGATTGTGGCAGGATTTTTCCATCTGTAAATCTGGGTACATTGAAAGGGTCTGATCTGATCAAGTACAGAAAGGAAGAAACTTTCACTGCTCTTCTGTGCCCCTCCCCCAGTGCCTTGTTTATAATGCTGTGGTATGTTCCTCCCCAGCTCCTGGGAAATATTTTTCTTAAGAGATGTGCTAGAAACATGGGTGTTGAGCAAGCGGAAGCTTGGTGAAGAACAGGGTGTGGAATGTGCCAGCAAAACAAGGACGGGAGGGAAAGAAAATGAAGGAGGTGGGGAGTGGGAGTTCAACAGAAGAAACACTGCTTGTGGTGGGGACTTACAAGATTCTTCAGGGGTGCTTTGTGATGCTTCACTAGATCCCAGGCTCTCCAAATCTCTTATCTGCTTTTGCGCCTGTGGATGAGTTACCCTCAAACTTTGGTCAATTCACCAATATCCTCACAAGATCTTCCTTCTTACCTTCTCAGTTAGTAATACTGTCTGTCCTGGTATTCTGCATCTTACTGCTGTCTTGCTGATCCTCAGTATACTGTCTCTTGCTGTTCTAGTAAATATTTTTGCCTATCCTTATGAAGTGTTGGCCTGCTTCTGCTTCTTGTACCACAAGCAGATTGCTAGTCATCTGCCTCTCTCAACTTGGCAACTGGCTTCATCCAGCTGTTGACTTCTTTCATATATTTGACTTTTTCTATTGAGGCAGAAATGAGAAAGAAGTTTGTTACTGACAACTTTGCTCCCAGAAGTGCACAGAAGTGATGGACCATAAGAAAGAAATGCTTAGTATCTATTTTAAACAACGCAGAGTTTGTAAATTGTAGTACAGAATATTGACTTCTTTGGTTTTTTTCCCTCTGAAAAGGAAGTGGAGGTTATGCCGATAATCATTCTGGTGCCACTTCAACCACAGGACATGGGGAGAGCATTATGAAAGTGGTCTTAGCGCGACTGATCCTCTATCACATGGAGCAAGGTAAATTCCAAACTTCCTGTAGGCTGAATTTATAAGGATAGGAAACATTGCCTAATGACAGATTTCAGTTTGTGTACCATCATCCTAGAACAGTTGTCAGAAGAGTTGCTCCCAGGGGTATGTGGATGGGTCACCTCTCTTTAAAAACAAAACAAAGTACTAAATATTAATAAATCTAAAACAGTCTTAAATGGACAGAATTATCTGTGCTGCTTGATGTTTAATAATGCTTTAGATCAATGCATTGTGAAAGACAGACTTGTCTGCATTGTTTCACTGAAGTTCTCTTAGTATTTTTTCCCAATTTTTAACAAAAATTTTGTGAACAATGAAACTGAAAGCAAGTAAAAGCAAGATATATTTAAGGAAGCAGTAGGGGAGAACTAGAGATGGATAATCAGAGCTGAAATAAGAAAGCATCAGATATCACCTTTCTCATAAACTGTAAAGGTCTTTATTTTAACAGCTCTGATTATAGCAACAGAAATGCTTTTAAGATGTTTTAACTGATTTAAATTTTCATTCTGTTTTGGAAAATACACTAAACTAACTGGGTGGGTATGTGGTAAACAGCTGACACAGTATGTCTTATGTGGCTGTAATATAATCTGACTGCGGGATGACCCTTTGGAACTTTACTTTCATGAGTTAGTCTGTCATCTAAACCCTTGATTATATTACAGCCTGTAAACATAGCCAGACAACATACTTGTGTTGCATGCAGTTGAAGAACCATTAATATAGATATCACCATTATTTTTAGAAAGCAGTAGCTTTTGGGCAGTAGAGTGTAACTTGCTTTGAAATCAACCAAACTGGAAATAGTTGGAAAACTTTCAATTTACATTTTCATTGGAGAAGCAGTGAATAGGGAGACAAAGTAACAACTGAGAATATTTTTGTTACGCTTTTTAGAGCTGTTTGCATATAATGGGTGCATTTCTCTGTAAGTCTGTTGGCTAATGTGATAGTTTCAGCATAAAACAACCTACAGATTATTTCCCAAAGCTCTAACACATTATGATCTCACCTTACTCTCTATATTATGCCCCTAGCTATTCAATTTGTGAATGGCCTTCTAAGCTCTATTTAGTCTAAACTGTGTAAATCACTTTCTTCTCTGGCTTGAAGTTAACTGCATTGCAAAACCTATGCATTGATAGGAGGTATCTGGCTTGTGATAAATCAGTATGAAAGGTAAATGAGGCTCAAATTAAAAAGTGCGGGTTACTTTTTTTTAGAGAGTAAAAGAAGAAAGAAAACGAACCCACACGTGTGCGTGTTTAATGGGTTTGCACTTGTTCACCCTGCCTGTGCTTGCTCTACCTTCATACATCCTGCCCAGAAGTATAACTCAGCTGCCATAAAAATACGTCAGCAGTACTTTTTTTTTTATTCCCCCCTCTCCATTTCCATGAAGGTGCTGAAAACAAACCTGCAAGTTATTATAACTTTTCAAGTCCTTGAACAGTCAACTGAAGCTGTGTATTTAAGAGCAGCTGTAGAGCTCCTTCATAATTCTTTTCAGCTATTCAGTAATTCACATAGTAAATATCTTCTTTTGGACCAGTGCTGCAAAACTGACTTTCATGTTGCAGGAGTGAATTGCTTTTCTCGGTCTTAACAGCCGTTGGGGTCTCTGTCTTATGGTGGCAGCTGTTGTCTTGATGAAAAAATCAAAACAGTGAAATACTGACCCTTTGAAGTCAGTGCCACTGACTTGAATAGTCACAGTGTCACCCGTAACGTTAGAGAAAGGAGCTTTATCCTGTCAGTCACCAGTGCTGTGAATAATTCCAACTCTGCTGGTTTTGTTTGGTTTTAACTCAAAATTTTCAGGGAAGGCATGAAGGTCAGTTTTTGTTCTGCAGCCTAAGCTGCATAACATTACTCGTGGTATATAGCTTAGAACAATTAGGCTGAGCCAACCGTACTCGTGAATATATATTCAAACTTGTAGTTTTCTGCTGCTGTTACAGGCCAGTGTGTATGATGTACATATCAACTTTGATTTATTTAGAAAATATTCCTGGTAATATGAATTAAGTGTAATGAAAAGATAAAGTTGCTTTGCTGGTCCTTTCTCTGATGTCCAGTACATTGAGCCCTCATCTTGCCTGATGCTTTCAGAGGTTTCAGGAAGGAGTGATGCTGATGCCTGCTTTTGATAAATTATGACAATGTGAAGTACGTGCTTTGAACTCCATTGCAGCCAATGGACTTGGTACAGAGATGGTGACTGAAATTTTTGATTGCTTTAATGTGGGGTTTGTTTTTTTTAAAGCAGTAAATGCTTTAAACCTAGCTTGTGACAAACTTTGATGGAAAGCGTGCAAATTGACATATTTCCCTTCAAATGATGGTATCAGAAATGTTGTGTCTTGAGCATGGAGTTGATGAGTTAGTCTATATCAAACACTGAAACTGAATTACAATCTGAAGCTATTTAAATACTGGTTTTGTATCAGCACCATACCATCGCAGCTATTAGCAACTGTCCAGAGCCCTCCTATAAACAGTTTCTTTGCTACACTGGAAATTTCTTTCCAGTTTAGTTGAAGGAGGAATTACATTTGGCTGGCTTCATGGGGAGGGGTGAAACTTCAAGGGAATTTTAGAATAGATACCATGAAGTTATCTTGTTCGTTTCAGGAATGTCACCGGAGATGGCTGCTGACACTGCATTAGACTACATGAAGACACGAGTCGGAGGCTTGGGGGGTGTCATTGTTGTTAACAGTTCAGGAGAGTGGGCAGCAAGGTTCTCCACCAAGCAGATGTCCTGGGCTACTGTGAAGGATGAACAGCTGCATTATGGCATTTATGCTGGGGAGAGGCATACAAAATCTGTTGATGAAGCACTTGCATCTGAAAGTGGGGGATTCTGAGAATGAAGAAACATCCACTAAGGAAGAATTAAGACCTACTTTTTGGCTGGAGGAGAATGACAGTTGATTTCATCTTTCTGAAAGATCTGTAATCTTTTGATTGGTTCACAGGCATCACCACATTTACAGTCAAAATGAAACCTGGACATAGTTCTTTAGTGGTCAGGGATAGTGGATATATAGTGTTTATTAATAATTTTAGGAAGTCCGGAGATTCTCTTCCCTAGATGAGGAAGAGTGGCCAGTAGGTTTCTTGGTTGGCATGCCTTAATCCTACATTAAAGGGAACCTGAGTTTCAGTAGTAGAGGAACTCCTTTCCATGCCCATTCGCAAGAGACTGCTGCCAGGATGATTTGAGATGAATACCTGTTCATTAAAAACTGAATTTTGAAAATGGTGTCACTCTCCAGAGTCTTTTGAGCGGTCATCCCATGATAGCAAAGTGCTGACTGTCAGTGAAACACCACCAAACAGCAGCCAAGACTACAGAATACATCATTGTGACAGGCTGGAGGCAACTGTCAAGGGGAATAATAATGAAGTAAAGAAAATAACTTTTCTCCAGAGATGGGAAATGCGATGCTTTCTAAGGAGTCCTGCTTTTATTCCATTCATTTGCATCAGATCTACAATTAAAAAAAACAGATCACAACAAAGCAGGCTACAATATTTTGAAGTGTATGTGGATAGGTTACAGAAAAGATATTACTGATTTATTATCTGTGGTAGTAACAAAGAAGGTAATGATTTCAGTAAATATAAATAAACCAGCAATCTTTACTACTCGAATACAAAGGTGGTATTTTCCTTTTGAGTCTAAATATGAGACAGGTCATGATTAACTGGAAAAATAATTATCTAAAATCAAGCAATAAAACCAAGCTGGACTAAAATAAATAAAACTGTCTCTTACCAAACTTCTTGTGTGAAGTCTTGAAACATTTTTTGGAGATACTTTCTTTTTAAAGAAGAATTAACATTCTGCATCACTTCTAATACAGTTTCTTCACTAAGATTTTGTATTTTTAAAGAAAGAAAATTTTTTCTGTTTTCTGACTTAACTACATACTTTTTCTTGTTAAAACTGTAAAATAATTCTACAGATTTTAGCTGGTGACTAGGTTTCCTCTGCAAACAGATTTGTATATTATAATTGCATGCCATCACGCTGCAGAATGTTCCCTTTACAAGGTAGATAACCCAAATAAACATAGCAAAGCCCTTAAATCATAGTTTGAAACTGCACATACCTATGTCCCAACTACAATAAACCATGTTATTGAGTTGTCTCATCTAGGAGGGTAAGGTTGTCAAGGCTGCTGTCTGCTTTGATCCATGACTTATTAGATGTTGCAGATGACTGGATGTGGACAGCAATGGTTCAAGAGTACATGGCTCAGCAAAACATAACCATGGAGTAGTTGTGTGCTTTGTTTCATAGCAGGTCAAGTAGAAAATGGCTATTATGTGATCATCAGAGGTTCATGAAAGAGTAACAGTATGTAAGATGTGCTCCTCTGTAGAGAGAAGTGGTCTTCTTCCAAGTAAAAATTAATTCACTTCTATGGCTGTGCATGAGGTACCAAGTATTGTTTTAGCTTCATTTCCAGAATATCAAGGCAATCATGTATTTGTGGTTGAAGATCTGCTTTGTTTACCTCACCTGTCCCTGGGGCAAGACCAAATTCATGACAGCCAATAGGAAATACGATATCCACAAGTTCTGCCAGGTTTTGCTTTGCAGCATTGCTTTCATAAAATTGCTCAATTATTTTTTTATTTTGGTTATTTTCATTAAACTTGAAGGATGTTTTTAGAGCTAAATGGTGATACATAGGCATGGATGTAGGCTGTACACAGTAAGAATACAAATGTCTTACACCTGCTTCTCAGAACTCTGTAGAGGGCATGTTTTTAGTAACCCTTTGCTTGAAGTAGCTGGAGTGGGGAGCATTTAACCCACTAATACTGCAAAACCTCATGTATCATGTTTGTCAAGTTCTGTTTTCTGAGTGGATGCAAGCCTGTCCTGGTCATGCTCCAAGATGACCAATACCCATGGGATGGTTAGTGTAGCAGCAAACATAAGCTAATACACCCGCTGGGTGGTCTGTTGGCTGGGGCTTGGCACTATGGTAACCTGGACAGTTGGCTTTGGTTGGCTTTGAATGAGTTCACATTTGCCCAGAAGGTGCCGTCAACCACAGCAGAAGCACAGATGCAATCTCGGGGTTGTCAGAAGGGATAGTAAATGGTTACTGTGGTTAATTCACCTCAGCTGTTCTCAGGAATATACTGTAATAAATTGCTGGCACTTAACAAAGAGCATTATCCTGTATAGGTTCTTCTATGGCTCATCACCAGATTTGCTGGGCACCTTCCAGCAGTGCATTAAGCAGTGTGACTACCATCTGGTGCATATGGTCTGCTCTGTCTCACCCACTTCTTGGTCGTGTGTGCTGTATTCCTTTCTTGTGAAAAAGTACCTGGTTTTGAAATACATGCATGTGCTATTCTGTCTCTCCAGTTCACTGGGGCTGGGAATGAGGATTTCCTTGCATATAGGTTGATGCTGTTTGAAAACCTTAGGCTGGAGTTTGTTCTGCAGTTCAAATGATGGCAGCTCAGGCAAAACATTGGTACCAGCGGTCATTGAACATTCCTCAGCAACGTATGCGATTTCCTCACCTCATCTGAACAGAAGGTAGGCCTCTTCTAGGACAGTGTTCCCCTTTCTCATAGGGGGAATGATGGCAAATGGGTAGGGATGGGGCAGACCTACCTCTCAAAGAAGCTGGAGAGCTGGGCATGGAACAGTTGTTTTTCTTACTCTCTACCCTTTTAGTCATGTTCTTCAGCTGAAACAGCATGAGACTGTTGCTGGTGGTGTAAAAAGTTGCTGGTGTTGCACAGGGCAACCAGAGTTTTTAATACATGTCCCCAGGCTTCTGTGCATACTGAGAAACTACCCTTTATAAGGCCTTTAACATTTAATAGCTTTTATAAATGTAGTTGAAAGACACTGAACTTAAGGGGTTACCACCAGCAGCAGGGGAAGTTGTGTGCTGCTACCATGCACTGCTGCTGGAAATGAGCCTCTAATCCAAATGGCTGTGACCTGGATATCAAAGAAGGAAAATTAGAAGTCTGTTGCCAAGAAACTGAGTGTCCTTGGCACATAGCAAAAAGGCAACAGAGTTTTAATTGTCTTATTAAAGTGTGTCATCCTGTTATTTTATATCACTTAGAAAGCCAGTTGTGGATGCTGTCCTATTTCTTACCACTCTGTAGAAGGGGTCCCTGACCTGAGCAGGTAGCCACGATAGGCATACATATCAAAGCTGTTAACAAAAGCAGCAGAGCAATGATCATTGACTTTGCTCATGTATTGTTAGTTCTGTGCGTGTTTTCCTTCTTCATCTTTGCAAGTTACTAGTAATTAAAAATTGTTCCGTAGGACATAAGTGTTTGGAAATACGGGGTTATTTTTTTTCAGTGTTCTGCTTTGTCCTACATTTTAGCTCTGTGTCTCTGGGGAGGTTTTCATCAACTTTGAAATCTACTTTGGCAAAGTTTAATGGCACTCACTGTTTTGCTTGTTTCCCTTCTGGTCTGCTTTTCCTTTGATATGCTCTGATAAATATTTGCTGTGGGACAGATTTCAAGCTTGGTTACATCAGTAAAGCACAGTCACTGAAGTCCGTGATTATGCTAGAGGAAGTGAAATCAGACATGGTCTCACCCGTTCAAAGCCGGTCACTCTGTGAGTATTCAAACAGCCTTTGCTAATGAGAGAAAGAGAGAGGACGGAGAGCCTGCTGTGGGGAGCCACTGTGTGAGACAGGACTCAACCTCTGGCAGTGTCAGGGTGAAGAAGATGCCTAGGCAAACAGTTAAATATTTACACTGGGAAATAAATGTCAAATGATTCACCTAAAAGAATCTTAAGATCACAGAATATTAAGATCATATAGGTAGGGCAAGCAAAAAGTCATTTTGGTTTAGATGTGTAAAACATGAAGGAAGGGAATCTTATTTTCTTTTCCACTGCACTCCTTATGCTTGGTTTACTGGGGGCACATAGATGCCCCACAAACTTCTACATAAATGAGCTTTGCCAGACCTGGTCGCATGTGCTTTAACTTCAACTATTTTAACATTCTTTGGCCATTATAATTCTCCTTGGCTGGAGCAAGACTCATTTTCTCGTGGTTCCTCCCCAAGTTCTTTCTGTGCAGAGAGGATGGGTTACAATGCAGTCTGCATGGGCTTTAGCCCTCCAGCCCTGCACTTTTGACCCTTTACTCCTAGGGCTTTACTACAACTTAAGCTATGTAAATGCACAGTAGCATGCAGCTTATTAAATACTCAGCTGCTTCCAGACTTAATGGCTCTGCCCAGTCCTGCCTGCTTAGTGGCATAGCAGGCTGTGTGCTTAGCAACCCAGGCTGCCGTGAGCACATCACCCCCATGCACTGCTCTCTCTGCTGCCTCCCTACTCAATACAGCCAGAATCTCCAACTTTTTCTAATAGCACACAAAACCTCATCTAGGCTTGGGTGTAGCTACCACCTGCAAGCCACAGCCTGTGCTAACAACTGTTTTACAGTAGCACCACAATGGCTGACTACCACAGTACGCAAAACCCAGGGCTATTGGAGGTGCTGGACTCATTTTTGCAAGTACTAATGACTGTAAAACAAATAATACATACCAGTAAATGCAGACCTCATTGTTTTAGCAGTAGCCTTTTCTTAGCAATTTCCAAATGCTCACTTATAAACAGCTTCTAGAATAAATCACTAACTGCTTCTTTTGGGCTGTAAAAGTGCACAATTTGCTGGGATGTGGGTGCTGTTGTCCTCTGTACATGGAACTCATTTGCTGCATGCAAGAGGGATACAGCCAGTATTTCTTTCCTGTATTCTACAAGATAATTTGTGGTGGTTGTGTTTGGTTGATATTTTTTATTTGGTTTTGTTTGTTAAAAGCTGAAAAATGTTATTAAGACTCTACTCAGGCATTTTTATGTATCTTTTGTCTCACCTCAGGTAACCCCCTCAAGATCTTTGGGAATGAGTGCCGCTCAGCTAAGCCTCTTGTAAGAGAATCACTCTGAAATTATGATATTAGGGAAAATGAATAGAACATGAAACCTAGCACATTTTTCAAATATTTTAAGCCAGAGGGAATCACAGTTATTATCTAGTCTTACTTCCTAAATAAACAGGCTAGGGCTTCTTCTTTCTGTTATTTCTGCATTAAGCAAATAACTTCTGTTGAAATATGATCTACTTCTGCCATGGAAAGAATGAAATTGAGGATGCTAAGACAAAATACTTGAACCATATTTTAAGTAATTATGTTTTAACATATTTAAGGAAAAAAAATGGGGGGAAGAGGGGGAACATTATCATTGCAGATACCCTCGTGGCCTCTGTGCTGCCACCAGGCTGTACTTGAAGTCTCCATTGGGAGACAGCATCTGCTAGAAAATAGACCTGAAATTTCAGATCCAAAGGTACATGGTATGTATCTTCCTGGAGATGTACCTCCAGAAGTCCTGTGCATAAAGGTAATATTTATATAACAACTCAAGTCTTCAGAGAAGTATACAGAAGCTATGAAGTGATCTGCGCAGCTCTTCAGTGGAGTTTATGATGTTTGAACCGTTTTATCTCTGGCGAGCGTGCAGGGAGATTAAACAACCGCTCTGGAGCCACCAAATGCATCCGAGGCAGGGCCAAGATTAGGATATTGATTTCTGGCCTCCACAGTCCGAGGCTCAGTTCACTACATTATGTTGTTTTTACAGATAACGTTTAGACAAATAGATCTTGACATATCAAAAGCTCAGTAGCCTCAGTAAATTGAGCAGGGCTTTAGCTGCTCAATTCCTGTGATTTGTGCATGCCTTATGCTTGGTCCCAGTAATCTCAGTAGCTATTGTATATTTGCAGTGAAACCCACTTGTATCCTGAAGCATACTAGACTTCTTTTTTTTCCTCTTAGAGTAGAAATAAGCCTAATTATGATACATTTTCTTCTTGTCAGCTTGAGATCTGCAAATACACTACTTCAAAGAAATTGTGCCTCAATCCTCTTAAAAAAACAAACCCAGTACATTGGTGGAGATTCTGAGTCCTAACCAACAGTAGCTCATTGCTCTAATTTCTTGTTTGACTAAGAAGTCAGAAAAATAGGAAAAGTCACACAGATTGGAAGTTCAAATCCATGTATAATGAAATCACCACACACCACCTGAGGATACTCAGTTTCTGATAACCAAATGCCAAAGACAAGACAAATATATGCTTGAAAGCTGAAGTAAATCCTACACAGAGAATAATTCAGGAATATTTATAAGGGGAAACTTGTCTCCCAGTATGTAGGAATATTGCCATTGCTACAAGCCAGGAAACTTTCAAACCACCTGAGCTCACTGAGGTGAGACCAGAACCTTTTTTCCACATTTTTGGACTCCAGGTATCTCATCTGCAGCTAACAAAGGACCCTGCTTACTTTTACAGAGCCTACTTGAAGTTTGGCAGTCCTACAAAAGCTGCACTGGCATTTCAAACACGTCAAGTTATCTAACAGCTTTCTCCACCCTTCTTTGTTACTTGATGCAGTAGCACGATGTCATTTGTCAGAGCGCCAAAACTGGACACATGCTGAATATGTGAATACCAAGGAAGTGGTTTCCTTAGCAATAATAGGCATGTGAAAATCAAAACTTCCTTTCCTTCTCATGTGACCTTTTTCAAAGCAATTCACCCTAGAGACAATAGAAGTGAATTCCAAGCACTCACAGCGTTCCTGCACCACTGGGCAAGGCTCTGCCAAACAGCCAACTTCTCTTATCTTTTTGTTAAGGTAAAATCATATTTCTCTTCAGGTGTTCTCCACTAGGGATTTGGTGTGTTTATGTGTACAGCACAGAGTTTTCCTGAAAACAAAATTCCCTAATGCCATAGAAACAAATATATAGAAGATGAGTAATTTTATTGCAGAGTAATTTTCTTGCCATTGTGGACCAAAACTTTTGTTATGCATAAAATCCAAAGTCCTTTCTGTCAGGAGGAAATAAGGACATGAAAACTCTTACCAGATTAAGAGTTGGACCTCCCTGATGACATTTTGCCCATTTTGTATAAGATGAAAATTGCCACTCCTCATGACAACTCCTAGGAATAAAAAAGAGAGGGAGATGATTTATGAAAGCAAACAGAGGAAGATGACAGTCGTCTCCCCCATCCTGCACACAAGTGCAGGATCAGACCTCTATTGCTATTCTTATCCTCAATATTTGGTGCAGCCTTTCCTCATCCCTAAGGAGAGAGCAGTGATAGCCAGAAGTACGTACACAGAGCCACCTGTCCAGAAATCCTGAAGTATTTTCTAAAAGTGGCTACTAAATTTAAAACTGAGCTTCCTATCAAGTGAGGGAACTGTTCTCCCTGTTTTTCCAGCTGGGGAGGCTATACAGCAGGTAGTTGACAAAAGGGCAGAGAAAAATCGTGTTGGAGCTGGAAATGGTCATTCAGCATCCTTTCTGTATTGCAGTGTGTGAGAGATGGGCATGGATGTCAGAAATTCGAGGAAAGCTCTGGTGTTCTCCCCAGTTTCCGTGTTTCTGGGCCACCCATACACAGCCCCTTGTTATCTGCCTTGCTGCCCACCAGTGGGGCCAGCATTCAACTCCTAGTGATTAACAAAGAAGGGATTCTCCAGTTCTCAGGGTCCACTGATTATCATCTTGCTTTTAGTCACACACGCTGTTGTTTGTTTGGGGTTTTCCCCTTGTTTCGGCATTTAAAGTCTAGAGGACCAGAAGTTTCCAAAATCACCTATGCAATGTGCACAGTTGAGTTTGGAGCCAGTTCCTGTGCAGCTTTCTGTGAATTGAGAGAAGGGATGTGGCATGGATTCAGAGCCTTAATGTCTAGAGGAAAATATGCAAGCCATCTGCTCCCACAGGCACTGCTGCATCAGTGCTTTGTGCCAGTTACACCAAGACAAAACTTATTGTCTAGCTAAGCATTCATGTCCAACAGAGTGTGTAAGTACCTGTGGTGAGGAGCTCTGTGAAATCCCAGTTCATTCTCGGTGAAGTATCATACCAAGCGTGTTCATGTTGAATGCTAGGAGCTATGCAATCACTGTGATATCCATGAGGTTTCTGAAGGTGGACTATCATGAGGATGCTCGAGGAAGGATGTGAATGGGCTGTTCTCAGGGGTGAAGGCTTGGTACAAGCTTCCACCACTGATTCTGTGCCCAAGGGGGCGTCATTCCAACCAGTTTCTCATGATACCCTCAAAGCCAAAAGGCAGGTATGACTAGAAACGGGAGCAGCTGATGCAAACCAGACACAACTGCGGAACAATTGCAATAAGCCTTTCTGGATACAAGACATCTGCTTGGCACAGGGAATGAGAAGTAGGAAAGCCAGGCCCATGCTTTCCATGGGGAAGAAAGTGAGCAACAGCCAGGTCATGGCTGGGGGAGGGTGCTCCGCTCCAGCAGGGTCAGAGCAGAGATCCCACCAGCGCCCAGCATGCTCCACACTGGAGGACATCTCTGTGGCCGGGCTGGGCATTTAGGGAGGTACAGATTGTTCGAGGAAAAAGCAGTTTCGGCCAATGATTCTGCTCCCTCAGACACTGCCAGCCCACGACCATCCATGTGCCTTGCTGTCAGCATTCAAATGTATCTCTGAGGCAAGGGTTTGCAGCAGGCTGGTGGTGAAGACCAGCTCGAGGAGGGGAGGCAGTGCTGCACACCAGCAAACCCAGATTCCAGGAAGGAGCACAGGCTGGTGCAAAAACACAACAGCGCCAACAAAGAAAAGAAAAATGTGAGAGACAAGAGAGGAGTATGCAGGGGCTTGGAGGAGCAGAGATGGCAAGGGGGGCTGGCACCAACCTGCTGACTACAGTGTCAACTGCTGGGGCTCAGAGAATCATTTTCCTATCAAGGACTAATCCAAACATAGAGGCTCAGTGCATTATAATTACCCAACACAGAGCAGACTGCAAGATGCGTGTCACATGCTGTGAGGCTGGGCACTATTTCCAGTGGCCCCATAGAAGTGTCATAAGATGTGTCTCAGCTACACATTGCTAATTAATAGGGGGGTTTAGTTCCATTTTCCCTTGTTCATGTTAAGACAGGCTTTATCTCTCTTTATGTGCCACTTAGCTCAATAAATCTATATGAAAAATTACTTGACGAACACTTAAGCAAAGACTCTTTCCAAGTGTGTGTTTCTTTTGGAAAAAATCTGGACAAGTATCTCCTGACCTGTTCCTTCACAGTCAGAATACGCCAGCTCCTCCTGCATAGTCCAGTTCAGGGTTTGTTGCCTTAATTCTTGCACGTTTCAATTTTACAATTGCTCCCATGGGTCATAATAAGCAAAGATATAATGGAAATATATTCAGCATATTTTGAAAAATAACAAGCTGTATCCTTTACAGGAAATGTGGGTTAAGGCATACTGTACAAACTGCTGTCATGTTCTTTAATCTCCCTTAACAGGGACATAGTTCAGCCATGGTGGTTCCTTCAGAGCATGTGCTGATAGGATTTAATTAATAAATCAGATTTTGGATTCTGTGACTGCTAGAAAATGTTCAACAGCAAAGTCACTTTGACAGAGCAGCTTTTCAGCATATTATCCTTCTGCTGAAAGATCCCCTAATGAATCCAATATTTGTCTCAAGCACTGAGGAGAGCAATGACCTCCTATAAAGAACACTGCCTGGCAGTCAGAGCTTGTCATTGTCAAGTTTCTGCCACAGCAGCTCATTCCCAACCTTGCTGAATAAACACAGGTATTGAATCATTCAGCTGATGGAAGAAATGCAGGTTACATTCAAATCTATGTACTACAGTATTTCTAGACTTCACTTTTTGAGTAGTGTGTTTTAACAAACCTCTGGCTTCTAGGAGATGGAAGTGTGAGCTAAGGCAGTGCTGTAAGCCTTAGGACAGAAATCTTCCAGCTATTCCAGCACAAGAGTGCTGTCAGTCTAGTGCGCTTTTGAAATCCACTATGAAATGACTATGAAAGTAATGAGAACCAAGAGCTGCTCCAGGTGAAAGCCCGAGTGAAAGGAAACGTTCAGTGGCAGACAGCAAGGGCAGGATGCAGAAGATGTGACGATAGGATGCACAGACAAGGATGGGATGTAAAGATGAGGGTGGGATAAGAAAAAGGGGCTGAGCAGATGCAGCTCAGGTGAAAGAGGTCTTCCACCAAACACCAGTTGCATCCTTCCTCTCAGCACAGACACACAACCATGCCTCTTCACAGTGGATCTCTCAGCCCTTTAATGTCTGAGAGCCATCGGGTACCTTCCACTTTGACTTAATTAAAAAGTTTCCCTGCAGGAAAGCAATAGTGTGCTCCAAAACCTTCCTGATTAACTTGAAAATGAGCAATTGCCCATAAAGCATATTTTCCATTGTGGACTGCTGAAGGACACACAGAAATGCTGGAGGACACACAGAAATTCAGCATCTCTGCTATTGCAACTACTGAGACCTGAAAAACAGCTTCATTACCAGTTCTACAAGTATTGTGGGAGGATGTGGATCTCATATCTTTGGTTTCACTTGCTCTTGGTGTTCTTCACTTAATCAGGCAGATTTGGTCCCATTTCTGGTTCATTCCTTTGTTCAGATGTGTCATGGAGGCAGTGTTTAGGAAGAGCATCTGCTGCTCCAGCACCAATTTGCATGGGCAGATATACAAAAGCTTTACAAAATGAAAATAAATATAAGGAATAAGGCAGATTTGGGGCAGTTGGCAGGGCAGGGGGTGGGTAAGGAGATGCTGTGGATCAATGGATCATCCTCAAGAGGAGCAGATAGAAGAGTTGTCATGTCGCATGTCTGGAGTGATACCCAAGCTCTCTGAATCCTCTGTGGCTGCTGCTACTGCCGAAGCCCACCAAGCAGACCTGTGTTTGTACTAACTGGTCCACCTACAGAGAATAACCTACTGCTACAAGCAAACACATGCTGCTTCAAATGGCTCTGGTTTCTATGGGGACCCTAAATGTTTCAACCCTGATATGCCAATGTCATACAGGCATCACTATGATGCTTTGGGGTTTTCCTCCTCCAATTTTTAAAGAAAATTATTTGCAAAAGCTTCATTTGTAAGCTATAAAATCAAGCACTCACATGTTATGAAATGTAAGAATTACAGTTCTGCTCTTTTATTCAACTCTTCTTTTGTCCCTGCATGATACAATCTTTAATTACACTCCACCAGCTGAACTTGTAAGAAAAATGTTACTGCTTACTTTTACTGCTAATTTACTGTAGAAAATAATACACTAAACATGAATGACATGTTCAGTGATTTAACATTACCAAAGCAATAATGTGATAAAATATTGTGGTGTTACTTGTTCTCTCTTCATACTGTACTTCCTGTACAAATGTTTTTGTGAACAGCACAGAAAGCCTGGAGCTCGAAAATATCTTTTGGCAAAAGGAAAAAAAAAAAGAAAAGAAAAAAGACTTTTAGTAGGTGAGAAAAGTTATCTCAGAAAAAAGCAAAGGATGCGGACTCATGGCTTTCTTGTCCAAGACATTCAGCCAGAGAGAAGCTTTATGAAACTCATATGGTAAGTGCGAACTTGAGCACACTTATGAGCAGCTTGTATTGCAAACCAAAATTGTTAGTTCGCGCTGTTTGATGGCACCTCCCTAGCATACATAGGGCCCAGATGCTTAAAATCTCATGCACAGCACATCTGTTAATGCTACACACATTTATGATCACAAGACCATCAAAAAATGAGTTAATCCCAGTTCTTGCAATATGGTATTTCCTGTTCTTCCCTCTTTTATTTCTGTATCTACCTCTACTCCAAATTTTAATCTGCTAGGAAATTATATGTTTAATATTTTCTGGTCTATTCCTGGTAGAAGGTGCAATGAGCTACAGGCATTTACTGTTCTCTTACAATATTAGAAATATAACTTGTTTTAAATTAAAATAAATATGTAAGATCTTGTACCAGGAGAACTGCTGTCTGTGTCGTCAAAGACTTTTATTACAAATATTTCTTGTTATAACCTAATTGTTTGCCTCTGAATATTAATTTTTTTTTGTCTTTTACTGATATCAAGTGGTACTAACTAAATTGTCCTGTTGCCTTTTTTTTGTCCTGTTTTGCTAAAACAGCTTCAGGAGAAAGAAAATTCTTCTGGTACCAGAATGGCAAACTGACCCCTTCGTTCTTCAAACAATGATTCAAAGTCATGTTGCCCTCATTGTTCCCTTCAGTACTAAAGATTTTCCTCATGCCTGGCTTCACTTTGACTTCATGGCTAAGGCTTCAGCTAATGATGCTATCAGACAATAGCGGAACACAATTCAAAACAACTACTGGAAAAACCTCTACCCTTTTCCAAAGCTGCCAAGTTAGGATAAAAGAAGAGCTGTAATACTTACCGTGAAGCAAACACAACCGCTGAAGCTATCAGGCCTCTATCTATACATCAGTTTGCTCACTACTCATGTAGGGTTTTGTTGTTCCAAATGTAAGTCGCAAATGGGTTGATAACATGGCCTGAAAACAGAATAGATTCTGCTTCTTTTGAAAATTGGCTATGGTCTTTTTGTTTGTTCATTTTCATTTTTTCAACCACAGCATTTCTCCAGAAGTAACTGCTGCACTGTCACTGAAGCTCACCAGAGAATGCAAGCATATGCCATCACGGTCAACACATCACATCTATTCATTCTATTAGGAAGCTCGTGTCTTTTCTGTTAGCATTTACTTCTACTATGCTGTACAGAGTTAAACTATGGTATTAATAATTATGGACAAAAGATGGTAACTGGTAATACTGGGAATATTATGGGCATCCCTGTGTGGCACTAAATCAAACTATATCAGTCAAGAATAATATTTTGTTATAGTTGAGAACTGAAGGACAAAAAAGCCATTTTTGATTAAATTGTAAAATAGCATTTTCTAAGCTGTGTTAATTTTACTTAGAGGTTCAGAGCAGCAAACAGTGCAAGACAACATTCCAGTTACTCTGATCATCTTTCCTGAAGGTTAAATACTACCTACTGCTCCCTAACTGTAACTCGCTGCGTGCATGGTAGAAGTACCAAATTGGACATCTGCTGCTGTCTTCTCTAACAGCAAGGCCACTTTAAAAAGCTGTCAGCTGTGCTTTCTAAGACATCCATCACTATGTTAGAGCACTGAAAGCAATAATGGAGAGCAAAGATGTAACTGCTCTTGCCCAAATGTTAGATTTTTACCTAACATCTCCTGAAGATGAGAAACCAGCATTACAGTGAAGAAGCAAAAGAATTTTGGAACAGTGCATTTTTCTGAATTACTGTTTCAATCAGAAATCAAGTGGCAGCACTTCCCTGTCTTAGCATTATTCATTAAGCAGGTTCATTATGGTTGTATCTATCAGCCAACCCACATCAGATCCTCTTGTGCTAGACGTTATAAAACCAAAGCTGTTCTGAAAGTCGGACTATGCAGGAAATCATTTTGTACCACTAAAATGTGTCAACTGGAAGACTGCCTAACTTTGTAACTTTTTTTGTGCAAACATTTTTGGAGTAAGAAAAATGGTGTAATACCATTTCATCCAATAGCTCAGACTATCTAGGCCACACTACTCAGAAATACAACAGCAGCCAGAGTGTTGCCTCTTTGTGACTGAAAAGTACCTGAGAAAAGACAGATAAGTGGTCACAGCTGCAAGAGAAGGGTAGAAAATGCTGCCCTAGAGAAGAAACAGAAGGCATCTTTCTTTCTGGTAAAAAACAGACTGGAAGGAAGCTAAGAGTACTGAATTAATATTGAAGAAGGTATGTTCTTCCACAAGGAAGCAGAACTTTATCAGTGCCACTCCCAACTGGCTTGGCTTGGTTTTTGGGTGGAAATAAACTGTGAGGCCAAGAGTACTGGACCAAAAAAAATTTGAGCCACATTTTTTGAGCCTTCAGAACAGGCAAGAAGATATCACTGGTTTTGCCCTTAGTGTTGCAGTGTGTTTGTCCTTCATTAAAAACTAAAATAAAATGAATGCTTTTTCTTCCTCCCAGCCTCCCACACAGCAGCTCTGCTGCAAATCAGATGCCACATAGGGTAGGTACATCTTGTTTGCAAATGGCTTGTTTAATCTTCTCCTTCCCTTCTGTTCAGCTTCTCTTACAGTGCAATGAACCCTGGGCTTTGTCCACCAGTCTGGGTGTATACATGGGGTCTACAACCTTGTTTGTAGTTCTGATGACCTCTGGGGAGAATATATCAACACTTTTTCATCTCGCTCCAGCAGTGAAAGTGAGTAAAACACAGTTGTTTTGTCTTCAAGCAACAGATTTGATGAGGAAGTTATCTTGGTAATTAAAAAAAACCCCAACCTCCCCCAAGGACTCTGAATGGCTTCTCTATTAACCACTACAAGGACACCATTGATTTACTCTGTTTGTGAGAAACATGCCTGTAACAAAGTAGATACAATTCTTTTTTCTAACTCTAAGAGCATTTCATTTGGCAGAGTCTAATAGCTTTTCTCACAGATATTACAGTAATAAACTGTGACTGAAAAAAGTTAGTAAATATAACCCTGCACATCTTAAATATGTGATTGAACTTTCTGTGTTTACCAAGCTATTTTAAGTGTGAAACAGTAATGTTCAGCTCTTCAACGGACAGCAAGATTTGGCTAATCCAGCCTTCTGATCAATCCATCTGGGTGTAAGAGCTCCCCATTGATGGAGTTACCAGACATCAGCTGAGCAGCAGTGCCCACCCCTGCTCTTAGCCCATTGCAAAAGTGAGATGAAGTGCTAACACAATCCTCTTCCCTATGTGCAGGAACATGGCCAATTACCATGGCTCAATCAGTGTCAGCTCATAAAGGCATTGCAAATCACCTGTGTATCTGCTGTGAACAACTTATTTTCCTCACATCGGGAAGCTGGACATAAATTTTGCAGGAAGGATTTTTGGAGTATGGATCTGAGTGACTCCCAAAGTTTTGCTTTGGTCTGCTGCAGAGATTGGGTTGAACCCTTAGATAACTATTCCACGGATTAATACTAGATGTCATTGTTCTTTCAGCATCTCTTACATCTTGTCCAATGAGCTGTGAGTTGTTTGGGGAAAGGACTGTCCTTGGCAAGACGTTTGTACCACAATGGCACGTCCAGGCTGTCGCTGGACTAGTGCTCAGCTGTCACAGAAATACAAGCATTACAGACAATAGTAACACCTGAACTTCTGGGCTAAAACCCCCAGACACCATAAGGTATCAAGTTGGCTTAGTAGGTCAGATCTTAATGGAGAAACAGAAATGTGGCAAAAAAGTCTAAACTAAGGCTATGTTTTGAGATATATAGGAGAGGATGCAGGTACCAATCTTTATATACCAGCTCTCAAGAAAAAAAGGCTGAGAAAGAAGGACCTCCATGCCATGTATGGGAAGAAAATCCAAATTCAGCAAATCTGTTTTTTGTCAGTTGTAATACTGATGACCCTCCCACTCCCACAAGATGCAGTGTTTGGCATACAAGCTGGAATTAGCCTCTATTACTCTTACATCTATGCCATGGGACTCCTACAGCAACCCTCAAGAATGGGCAAGAGTCAGATGTTCTTCCCAAGCAGGAGGAAGACCACATTGGCTAGCCGTCAGTGTGCTGTTAGTGCCAGCATTCAAACTCAGCAGCAAGCAACTGAACGCTACTGCACTGACACCGTGCCATTAAGAATTGAGAGCAAACATATAAGGAAATGTACAAAGAAAACACCACCAAAACAAGTGCCCGGGGAGGCAGCCGAGGCAGGGCTGCGGTGCGGAGGGCTGACAGGAGCCAGCAGGCCCTGCGGGCCCGGGTGCCCCCCAGCCGGCCACACCGCCAAAAGGACACCGGCCAAGGCGTGGAGCGGTCCGGCGGGGCCTGACAGGGCCGCGCCACGGCGGTTCCCCACTCCCTCCTGCTCCGCAGGACAGGACTTCGCGGGCCGACACCACCTCCCACAGTGCCGGAGCCCCGGGCCGGGCAAGGCCCGGCCCGCGCTACCGCGCTGATCCAACAAGCACTGCCGGCCGGCAACCGCCGGCTTATCCGCGCCGCGCGGCGGAGAGGCGGGCCTGCCCGCAGCGCCCCGCTCCATTGGCTCACCCTGCGGGACTCTCTGAGCTCATTGGCTGGGGCTGCCCCTTTCCCCCTGAGCTAATTGGCGGAGCGGGCCGGGATCCCCTCCGGCGGCGGGGTGGTGCTCGGGTGCGGGCGGCCGGTCGGTCACCTGCAGCCGCGCTCCTTCGGCCCCGCCGCGGCGGGGAAGTGGGTGGGGGACGCTGGGGAGAGGCGGCGTTGCCGCGGGGCCCACGGTCGTCAGGGGGAACGGCCGGGAAAAGCCGGAGAAACAAAGAACATGGCGAGTGGAGGAGGAGCCCGCGTCCCCTCTCCCGCCGGGAAGGGCGCTCTGGGGGCGTACAATGCCCGGCCTGGCCCGCCCCGGCCGCAGCGGCGGTGGGGGCGTCTCGCTTATCCTCTCCCCCTTTCCCCGCCCCTGTGGAAGGGCCTGGCGGGGGGCTGGGCTCCGCAGGACGGGACGGGCAGGAGGAGGAGGAGGAGGAGGAGGAGGTGGTGGAGGTGGAGGTGGAGGTGGGGGTGGGGGTGGGGGTGGGCAGGAGCGGGCCCGCTGCTTGCCGCAAGTTTTACCCGGAGCGAAAAAGTTGGGCGCGGCGTCGCGGCCCGGCGGGACCCGGCCAGGTAAGAAGCGGGCGTTGTGCGGTCGGCGGGTCCCCGGGCCGGCTCCTGCGGGTTGGTGGGTCTGGGTACTTGTGGGGTCGTGCCGGGCTGCCAGGTTCGCTTGCACGCCCGCCGCTGCCGGTGGCTCCCGTGGCTGAGGCGGGCGCCGGCTGGGGCTGCAGGTGCGGCGGGATGGGATGGGACGGGATAAGCCGTGGCTCCGGCAGCGGTCCCACGGAGCCTGATCGGGGTTAGGCAGCCCCCGGGTCTGGGAACTTTTTAGCAATTTTGAGTGCTGCCCACCCGGCTCCCGTCTGTGGGAGAACCGGCGCCGTGCTGCTGGCCCGGCACCTGGTCCGAAACTCGACCGGGACAGTCCTCCGGGTGCAGGAACCCTGACATCCTTTTCCTTCTGTTGCGTGAAGTTACAAACCGACCTGTGGATTGGTGCTGGGACCGCAGCCCTGGAGGAAGGAAAACTCTCCAGCCCGTTTTCTTCTCGCATCTGCTCAGAGTGCGCCTCTCTGCTGGTTTTTCTCAACTCTCAAATTATTCTTTAGTTCTGCTCTTGAGTAAACACTGCTCATGTCAAAATGATTATGGTAGTGTTGTGAGGCCCGGGTCAGGATTTTGATCCTTTAACTGTGTACTGAGATGGAGACTTTTTTTCTTGTTGTTGTTTGCTTGTTTTAAAACTAATGATTTGAGCATGCAGTTTGAGAGGTGGCTTGGATGGATCTCTACCGAATATTCAGCTTTTCAGCGTTAGTTTTAACATGTCTTGAGCTAGTTACCTGAAATTTGGATTTCAGAAATGTTTAGAAGTGGAAAACCCTATCTCTGGGCTGACTGGCTGACTAAAATAATGATTAATGTGTTCATAATTAATTCTGTTGCAGTCTCCCTCCTCCAGATTTACATCCAGGCAGCTCAATTGCATATCAAAAGCCTCTTCTCACTTTCATGTAGTAAATTATTAGACTTTCAAACTGTTCTTGCTGCTTTTCTTTTCCCTTCACTCACACCCTGAATAGCTGAAATGAAATTTTGGGGGGAGAGAGAAGAGCGTCTCCATGGATGTGGTTAAACACAAGTAATAAAGACAGCTTAGTGATAGGAAAGCCAGGAACGTAAATAGCCATTATTTTCTCTCAAAGGTTAATTAGTTATGATTTTTATATCTGCACATGTAAGTGTAGGATGGGTAGAATTTTAAGGTGGAAGTGGCACAGCAGCTTTGGAAGGTACTGTTACACACCACCCCAACTTAAGAAGAATATCTCTTTAAAATGTGTTGACATTTAATTGACCTTTGAAAGTTCTTTCTGTTAATCATACTCAAAGCGCTAAAGCTATGGTTGACTGATCTGGTGTTCGTACATTCAGCCGTGCTCAGCATATAAATTCTGCAGCATAATTGCTACTTACTGAGCAAGAGTTTCTTTTCTTCTCCAAAAATGAGAAAGTTTTGCTTCGCCTCCGGCTGGGTCCTATGGCTAGAGTTGTGAATCCAAATGCTTTCCTGCCATCAGTTGTTGTCTTGGGTGTGGCCTCCAGCCAGCCAAGAAATTCCTTTTCTGAAACTGTTTTAATCCTTCCTGAGGCCGCACATAGGGCAAGGTAACCTTGAAGGTTACTTCTGTGACCACTGTGAGTCAAAACACAATGGTTCACTTTTTAAGCTGTTAGGATGGAGAAGGCTGAGTTTAAATAGGTTGATTGCTAAAGATAACACCCTCCAAGATCCCCCCTTCATTCTAACTTAATATGTTAAAATGTGCACTACCTGTTTTATGGCTTTGTTGTAGCCAAAACTCATATAGGTGCTAAGAGTGGAAGCATTATGTATGAGGTTGCTATTGAAAGACCTGGATAAAGTTTAATTTCTCCTATGTTCACTTTTTGAAGGATAGGTTGCCCGATGAGCCTTCATGTTGGCTCACCGCAATATTTTTCATGTGTTGAGACCTCCTGTGTCATTTGTTGAATTATAAGTCTGTCTATTTCCTCATGAGAAGTGAGGGAAATAGTATGTGTTAAATGCAGTGTCTGTGAATCCTAATGGATCATTAGCGCTTTGCTGTTACCATTGAAAACTAATTAATAGTGCTTACACTTAACTATAAATCTACTTATAAAGTTAGAGCCCTGGCAGTGCTGCTGTACTTTTCTAAGCTGTTTTCTCAATGCTACTTTTGTAGCTGGAATCCCTTGTGCTGACTGTGAAGTCAGATGTGATGTTCAAGCTGTATTTGCAGCCTAGTAACTGCCCTGCCAGGCTGTAAGGTTTGGAGCTGTTAAACCCTGTGACAGAGGGTGTCATCTGAGGCAGCGTTTTCATCAGGGACATGTCCAGCACCACAGAAGTGCTTTCAGTACTAAAGAGAGATCCTGTGGTTGAGTTCTGTTTATTTTGGTACAATAGATAAAAGTGCTGCACGTGATTCATTTCGCTGTATCTTTAGAAAGCTGAGTGAAGATAAACACAGCAACAGCATGTCTGTACTCTCTGTGCAGTTGGCAGAAGGAGGAGGCAAAAATCCAAGGTATCTTAAGGGCTGGTGTGTGTAAATGCCTGACCTCCACTTGCTCTGATGCCAAGTAGCCCAGAGTTGGCACCTGCTCTGTGTGACATGCAGGGAAGGGCCATGCAAGATGTCCCATAGTCACCTCGGAGGACCATGAGCAGAGTGCCTTAGTGACCAGTGGGATGTGTAGAGAGAGATCTGCCATGCAGGTCAGCTTTTATAGAGGCTTAGATCTTGGCGCTAGCTGGGTGAAGGTGTCAGTCCATTCATATTATTTGCAGTTGCCAACACTGTCCTGGAGTGAGATGCCTGAGCAGGGCCCCTCCCATTTTCCAAAGGCTATTCTTTAGGTCATCATGCTGATTTGGAGAAGTGATTTGAACATGTTGCTTTCCTGGGTGAGCCGAGCTCCTGGGCTGAGCCTCTCCTGTTCAGATTCCTGAACCAAAGCATTGATGACATCATCACAGGGGCGCAGGTATCCAGCTGGGGTATTAAAGCCAAGTCTTGGCTGAGATAGACCTAGGCAGCATTTAAACCTGAAAGCTTCTTTGCCCTAGTGTCTGTATGTGCAAAAAGGTTTCTGGTGCAGCTAGTCCATTCCCAAACTCATGATTTTATTGTTGGTGTAAAGGACAGATCTGGAAGTTGCACTTTGAAAAGCACGTTCTTACATTTTAGTGGTTGAGGAGTGACAGGGCAAACAGCATCTGAGAATTGCAGGAGGTTTGAATGTGCAGCACTGGTTCGAGCAGTGTTAAAACGGCTTCAGTGTTGGTACATGTATCTGCTGGCTGAAAGGTGTGTGCTTGCAGGGTAGTTGGAGCTGAGCATGAGTGTTTAAAGTTTTATTCATATCTAAAACTCTTATCAGGTGCTTAAACCCTTGAGGGTTAAGAGGGAGAGTCTTATGAAAGTGGTGGTTGATGTTCTCTGTATCTGCATTCCTAGATTACTCTGAGGAGAATAATGTGAAGTCATTCACTGAAGATTATGGCATTGCATGAAAGGAATGTAACTTTGGGCCATAAATTAACAGACACAGGAAAAGCTTATTTTCAGCTCTGGTTTGTTAATCCAGCTGCATGCATATGTAAACCTTTGCACCAAAAACTTGTACTGCATAAATGTATCTTTTATAATAACATGTACTTTTCATAATAACGGAATCTACCACAGCAGGTAGATTTTGGAAAGAAAAGTTCTCCCTTCACTTTTAAATTCAGGTGTGTAGAAAATAAATTTTACATTATTCTCTAAGACTACTTTCTACCTGTATATTCCACACTGAATAAAACAGGATAGTGTCATGGTCAGTGTCATAGGTCTGACACTGACCACAGGTTGTGGTCAGAGTTAGTCCCACAGATGCTTTTTCTCTGTAACCATTTGGAATTTGAAAGAAGTACGAGTTGGAGTGCAAATGTAGACAGGTTTAACTGTATTTTAACTCACCGGTCAAGGTGAGCCCAAGCCATCCTAATGTGACGTACTTGACATAATCGCAAGGGGATTAGTTATTAATACATTTGAAAAATAAAGTCAGGTCTTGCTTCAGTGTTTTCCTTCAATGACAGATGTTCTAAATTAAAGCCTTTGTGACAAGTTGATTATAAACTTCCATGAATCTAAGAAACTGAGAGCAGTTCTTTGAGCTGTCAAGATATGTTCTAATAGCTCTAGGTTTTAGCTGACTGCAAAAGCTATATTTATCCACTGGGGATTTTCTTTGCTAATAAACATCAGAAAAGTGTTTTTGGTTAGTGTGTCACGGGTGTCTTCCTGTCCCCTTTTCTATTCCTTTTATGTAACTTCTGGGCAATTATTTCTGCTGATCAGGAGCAAAATGCAGTTAAAACACTTGTTTGCATCTGTAGAAGGCTGTGTATCTGTAGCATTTAGGGTAATTCTGTGTAACTTATACTGGAAAATTTTGGGGTGAAGCTGAGGAAGGGGGATAATTTTAAGTTCCAAATACCTGAAGCTAACAGTAGGGTTTCTTCTCTGTACCCTCTTCCAACCTGTCTCAGGTCTCTCACATGCGGTCCTCTTTTAGCCATTACAAACTGTGGCCCACTCTGCCTTTTCCTCTTGCAGGACTTTCTAGTGTTTGTGCCCTTTGGCATGTCAGTATTGATTTATGTCTGGTAGTTTCTTGAGCAGTCTGGTGCTTCCACAGTGGCTTAGCTAGAACATTTGTGCTGGTAAGCCCTCTTTCCTTCCGTAGGTGGACAATCTAATGCTTTTTCCTCTCTTCTGAATTTTCTCTTACTTGGTTGATATTTTTTCTATGTGCATGTTAGTCTCCTGTAGCTTCTGCTTCTAGAAGGCTGAGGGGAAGGACCTTTTCATGCTGATGAGAATACAGGTTAAGAGAAATTTCAAAGTGTAACATTAACAGGATTCAGGTTCATGGCCCTGTCAGTATGATGTCAGCATTTTGTCTGATAGGTCAGAGTATTTAATTACAAACTCTGGGAACAAGTGAGTGTTTAACTGCCCGGAGGCTGATGGTTGTACATAGGGAAAGGGGAGGCTGTTGGAAATAAATGAAGAAGGGGAATTGAACAGGTGTATTGCTTTGGTCTGCACGTGAGCAAAGGTTAATGCGTTGACTGCATGTGAAGTAGTTTTGTTCTTCAGATGTTGCTTTTATATTTTACTTGTGTGGTGCTATGAATAAACAAGTGTTTTCTAAGTTACTTTAGTGCCTGATGCTGTTAAAAAAAGTTGTTTTCTGCGCACTTTTAGTGGTTATATTGCTTAATATAGTACCCAAAAGCTCTCTTGCATGTAGCACTAATTTCTGGTAATGTTCAAGTACCTTTGAGATGGAAGTAATCAATGTGCTGCATGTATGTGGGTAAAAAGGTGTAAGCTGAAGCCTTGCAGACTCTTCCGCAGTGTCTGGGGCTTGTGCCATTCGCTGTGGAGCATAGAAAATAAAACTGATCTTGTGGTCACAAGCTGTGTTTGTTTTGATCTGTTGGAGATGAAGAACAAACATTATGATTGTGCTAATTATTCTGACAGTCTGTATGACCCAGTTGTGTGTTTGAGTGGTGTACAAGGGAAGGAGTGATGGGAAGAGAAAAAGGAAAAGAGTACAAGGGAGTTGATATGGGTGCTGTGTCCTGGCTGTGGGCAAACAGAACTGATTCTTGCCTCAATTACCTGACCCTGAAATCAGAAATAAGAGAATAAGCTCATACCATGTGAGATGTGGGTCACTGGACCAATGCGAGTATCAGAGTTTGTCCCTGCTTTTCTCCAAGAGTACAGCAAAGTATGAAATACATTCCCCAGAGATGTGACTTCGGAGCAAATTACATGTCCTGAATAAAGGACATAATGGGAGTTAGGAGGCAGTTTGCAAAACACAGGATGAAAGCGTCCTAGAAATTCTCAGAGGTTTTGGGGCAGAGTTTTGTGTTTGAGGATGGTTATCATCAGCCCAAACATATGTTCACTCCTGTGTGCAGGAATCTCGGATATGGACCACCTGCTGCCTGTATGTGCTGCCTGTAGCGTGCCCCCTGTGCCAGAGCTTGTTCTCACTGCAGTTGTATTTCACCTTCCTTTTGAATATGAACCATGAGGCTGAATAAATTGTGTGCTATGGTACTTTGTTCATGCTGTTAAATCAGATTGCCCAGGGAAGTTGTGGATGCCCTGTTCCTGGATGTGCTCAAGATTGGGGGGGTGGAATTAGATGATCCCTAACGTCCCTTCCAACCAAAACCATTCTATGATTCTGTGAAATGTTCTTTGCTAAGTTTGGGATCTGGTATGGTATGCTTTCTTGGGTAATGCTCCTCACAGATAGCTGTGAGAACGAGTTATTGCCATTGGGGGCTGCTTTCTTGTCTGATATACACTATTCTTGTGTTGACTCAGTGTATTGTCTCTGTACTTAGCTGAAACAGAAAACCACCAACTGCAGTGTTCTGCATTGGGAACTGACACAGTAATGCAGTTATGCACACCTTCAGGCTGGTCACCTGCTCCACCCCACAATGGAACAGCAGCCAGCACGACACTTGGCTCTGCCAACAGTAAAGTAATGCTCTGAACCGCTGGGGCATCACCCATTTCTGCCAGCTGTTGTGGAAGGATAGTAGAGTCTATTGCACCTTCCTTTCTGACCACTGCTTAAGGTTTGTGGACTTCACAGTGATGCCCTCAAGACAGTGAAATATAGAGTAATAAACAATACAGTACCATTCACTGATTCTGTAACAGAGTGTAAATAGTGCTGATATTCCTCCTTAGTCTTAACTTGTTGTTGAAGCTGGTTGATTGAGAGAAAAGATTTGTTTATCAAAGGCATCCTCAGTTCACGTGGTCACATACAGAACTGTTTCAAGTACCTTCAAAAGGTGTCAGAAGTGCAAATCGATAAATACAGTATTTTGATTATATACATTTCAGTTTATAAGCCCTACGTACTGCATTTCTTCTGCTTTTGTGGTGTATAGTAACTGAGATTTGAGAACTGTCACATGTGTATTCTTCTACAGGTTCATTTACTTCAGTTTCATTTACTGTGTTCTTCCCATGTTCTTCTCTTCTTAAGCTTTATTTCTCTGTTTCTTTGGTTTTCTCCTACTGATCTGGTTCTGTCTTGCTTGTCTGTCCATTCATCCATCTGCAAGGGGATTCTTTATGTCTTTCTTCCACCGGAACTATTGTGTGAATAAATTCCTTCTCCATCTTAAAGACTTAGCTAGGAGGACTTTGGGTATTCTGCTTTTCTGAAGTGTTGCACAACCTCAGTTTTATTGTATGATTGGTTTGGGTTGTGTAATCTGTATGTTTCTTAAGATAATAAATAGGTGAAGTCCTTATGCCTATCTCTGGTGGGAAATTTAACTACTTTAGTATAGGTTCTGAATACTTCTGCTGCCTTATCAGTTAACCTTTACCTCCTCTAATGGAGAGACAGCTGCATTCAGGAGTGATGTGTCACTTTGAACACATTCTGAGTTTTAAATGACTATACCAGAAAAGGACACGGTTTAAATAATGGTTGTTAAAAGCTGTCTGATTACTTGCAGACAGGCCTCATAATGAGAACTATGTGATCTGAACTACTGAACTTCTGGAATTACAATAACTTCTGTTCATGTGTGTGATACAGATTCCTGGAAATCTGAGGAATGGTCTCTCATGGCCGAAGAATGCAATTCTCCCTGGAGGTGTGGGTATCTTGTATGAAGGAGATCAGTAGGATCAGCTGGTACCCAAGAAGTAAGTTCTTGGTTTTTTGCCAAGTATATTTCTACTGAGGTACACTGTAGTAGTCATTCACCTAGACAGATTAAAAGCTGATGAAAATTGCCAATGATTAGACACTGGGTAGGGACTCTTGGGAAAAGGCTCAAGAAAATGCACATGTTGTTCATACTTTTACCAGTGGTTTTGACGTCTCGTTCCCAAATGTTTGGATGTTCTGTGTGTCATTTGGTGCATAATTTCAGCTGCTTGTCTGCAACTGCCTGATTAGTGCAAGGGGACACTTGCTTTAGGCATTTTGTAGTGAGTTCAAATGCAGTTGGGAGAATTGGATTCATTGGCAACAGTTGGAGATACTCATGCTGTATCATAACAGCTGTGAACTTCAGTTCACATAAGTAGCGTGTACTTAATCTTCCTGTGTTGTCAGTGACAGGAAGAGGAGGAATAATTTTGCCATATTTAATGATGATCTTAAGGCTCTTGACAAGCAAATTTGAAAGTGTGTACTGCAAAGAAAGTGAGCAACCAATTGCCATGAGTTACATTTTGCTTTTGCTTATTTTTTCCCCCCTCCCCCAAGTTCTGTGCATCTCGGAATTCACATTTTTATCTATTGGTATTCCAGTGTTGTTCTGATGATTAAAACTTAATTTACTTGTCTGAGTTTGCATATTGCCTCATCTGTATGGGAGGTGGTGGAAAATGTAGAATTCTAGCGGCACTTAGGAAATTCGGTTTAGATGCTTGATTTTTTGTTTATTTTTTTTTCCCTCTCTCACCAGTAATCCATTCATCTGGCTTGAAAAAGAGTGAGAGAAAACCAACTGATGTTATTTTTTAACCGAACAGTGCTTAGGCACTACCAGTTTGCCCTTTTCTCCTGTTACATGGATGGTAAATTCATGAAGACACTGAAAAGTAAGAATGTGCCATTTGTCTTACCTGTATTTGTTCAAAACTTTATCAAGATCAGCATGTATAAAGCCCTGTTGATTGATGTTTGAGTCTTGGACACTTTCTGCCTAAACACCTCTATGAGAATACTGTACAAATTGAAAAAACAGAGCAGTGAAGATAACGGATTGCATGGTCTTGCCTAACAGTCCATACTGTGTGATAAAATGCCTCACAGTTTTAGATTGACCTTGCCTTGACTTCCATACAGATATAATCTGCTTGATGTCTTTTAAAAGCGGAAAGGAAGCCGTACATGGAGTGGACTTGCACATTATTGCTGACATAATGTCCTTCATCTGAATAATTTGAAGGAGCAGGACATTATAGTCTCCATACTTTTTCCCTCTTTAAGTTGTAGATATAAGGCTGGTGCATTTACAAATGAAAGGCTAATCTGTTTCATGATTAAGTGTAATTAAGATGAAGACTTACCGTTCTGCAATTTGCATCTAAGGATTTTTTTATTGCCCCCCCTTTTTTTTCTTTTTTTTTTTTTTTTAGCAGTCCATATGTTTTTTTTTTTTTAATATATATGTAGTCTTGCAAGTGTTTTTCTTAGCTAGCTTGTGATACACAGGATGGAACTTGCCAGAAGAGGAACTCTTTTCTGTTTTTTCAAGAGTATTGTCATAGGAAATAACATTTTCTTACTCTTCTGTCCTCCAGCAGACCTCATGCAGGGGTGTTAGGCCCTCCTTGTATTTGCAACCTTGTGAAGTTGGGCGCCTTACTGAGGCTTTCATAGTTTGTCGTGGTGTGGTTCTGCTAAGGAGAGAACGAATGGATCCTGTGGGTCTGGCGTGGTATATAGATGCCAAGTGTGAGGAATTCCTGGAATGCAGAGTTGTGCAGCACTGATAAAGTTTGCTCTGTTTCCTTAGTGACTTGACCCATTGAGAAAATGTGGTTCCCTAGGAAGCTTTAATAGCTGAAAGTTGGTATTGAATAAAGGGAAGGGCCCCAACGTAGTTCAGCTTGTTTACACCTGCTGCCTGAAAGATTAATTTTGTTAACCTTACTATAGAAAATATAGCCCTGAGTTTTGAAACTGATTTATAGAGATCCTTCACACTTATCAGTTTGAGTAAATACACCACAGGCTGCTGTGCTCTACAGTCCTTTCATAACCTACTCTGTTTACAGTGCGGTACTTTCATTTGGGGGCAAGAAGTTTCAAGGAAAAACACCTTCTAATTAGAGTGATATAATCACTCTGCTTGCCTGCTGCGGTTTCATATGACTTTAGAAAAATAGTTGAATGATTAATCTTTAATTTTCCCCATCATTAACTTAATAAGAAAATGGGAGATAGAATGGAAAGCAAACAGCAGAACTGTATAACTGAGACATTATTATGCCAAATCTTTTTGGCTTTTTCATTTGGTGAGAAATGCCATGCTGCCAACTGCGTGAAGCGTAGCAGCAATTGGTTAGCTCGGATAATTTGTAGAAATCCTCCAACAGGTTTGAACTTTATTGAAGCCTTTGCAGAGCTTGCTGCACAGCTTCCTCCCTCTGCCTCACAGCCCCCTGCACTGTTTTGGTTGGTTTTTTGGTAGGTTTTTTTCCACTGTTTTGTTTGGAAGTAAATGTTGCATAAACTAACTTCTGATATAATTCCCTCGCGCCCACTTTTCTGTGGGGATTGAAGCCATCCCAGACACTGTAGTGAAATACCCTTAGAAAGGGTTTGGTTCTATATTCATGCTGTTGCCATCTTGTAGTCACTGTGCTGATAAGGGAGCTCAGTTGTGGAGCAGTGCAGGTTTTGTAGTGGACTTAACTCTAGTGACAGGATTGCTCTAGTCTCTTGGAGAACAAAACAAATGCAACAGTGGCAGCAAGTTGCTCTTTTCGTGCATCTTCATTTTAATTCTTACCAGATGTAAAATAGGCAACATAATTCTGGAAGTGTAATGCTTGAACAGAAAATACACCTGGCTGTTTGCCAATGTTCCTTTGGAAGTTGTACTTTATTTCATTTGAAAATACTCATGAAAACAGTCCCCTGTATATCTGTGGGTAGCAACACAGCAACATAAGTTATAGTGATCTTAACTAACCTGCTTGGAGGCCTCTGCATGTTAATAATATAAAGTAAACAGCTGAGGAATGTGTATTGCTGTTGACAGTGAGCGACTGTAAACATCCTCGACTGGAAGCTGTGAAGCAGCAGATGGGGCTTTCAGTCGGATGTTTGCAGCTGCCAACTGCCACAGACGTCAAGAAATGTTTGACACCTAAAACATAGTTGTCTCTTTAAAACTTCTGTTCTATCTGGTTTATCACAGACACATGAATTTAGGCCAGACTTTTCTCTGTACTGCTTAATCTCTTTTGTGATGTCTGTGTCTGGATATCTAGAAGTCATCCAATCTCCAGTAGGAAAAAGAACAAAAATGGAATCAGTAAGGGTATATTTGTAACTGCAAACTCAGTTCGAAGTTTTCAGAGTTCAGTTTCTGTGCAGCTTGCTTGGCTGTACAGGTTGCTTGGCTTCATTTCTAGACTTCGCTACAAAATTTTTACAGGATTATTTCACATGTTTGACATCTCTGCAATGGTTCATTTAGAATATGAAATCCTAAGCCTCGTAGGAAGCAGTTACTTAAGAGAAGTTTGGAAACTGGAAATGCACCAGTTAGAGCAACTCCGTGTGTGGGAAAAGTATAAAAAAATAAAAATTTCCTGACAGAGCCCCAACTCTGCAAACTGTTAGGGAAATGAGGGAGATTTCATGTGGCCAGGTTCACTTCTGACGTATCACAGCATCCCAGCTGTCTGAGGTTCAGTGATCCTTCCCCTTCTCCTTTTACTTTCACTCTCCTTTCCTCCTCCCTTTCAAAAGAAAAAATAGAATACATAAAAAAGGAGGAAGCACTGAAAGCTGATTCATACTTTTCTAGAAGTCAGTTGAGACGATTTCAAGACTCCAGTCCTGCCAACTAATTTTATGTGTGGGTGGACCCCTGTGCTTAAATATGACCTCAGGACGCTAAGAGAACGGTTTATATGATTGGGAGGGTATTTAACGATGATTGCTATCATACCACAAAAAGAGCAGCAAGGTTGTAGCACATAACTGATTTAAATTGATACTGAAAGCTAGTGTATTCACTTGAGAGAGAAGGTAACGCATCTTGTTGGTATGTAAGTTAAATATTTGTGCCTTTGGTAAAGTGAGTTTTGTTGTTGACTTGTTTTTTCTTGTCATCGGTATCCTTACTTCTCAAATATGTGTGCATGTTCATATAAAGGTGTGAGGGGACATAATCTAAACATTGATCTGTTCCCTAACATTTCATATAAGGTACAGACTCTGGAGTTTCTGACTTGACTTTTTTTTTTTTTAAAGGAGCTAATGTCCTTACCAGGCATTACTGACATGAAAGTAACTAAAGCAGTATCTGCCATGTCAAGAAAGCATGCTCCGTATTTGAGGACTTTATGAATCAATGCTTTGCAAGTATCTTTCAGTGTAGATTTGTATACTTGCCATAAACTCAGATTATATTGTATTTCAGTAGTGCTAAAAGGCTCCTGTTAGGATTAGCACTGTGTGTCATCTTGCACAGTTCACTGTCCGTAGTAAGGTACAAGCTCTCTCAACAAGGGATTGCTGTCTAATTCAAGACCAGTGGCATCAAAGTGGAATTCAGATGATGTGGCCAGTGGACAACTGGAAAAAGTGAGAGGAAAATCAGGGGGGCAGAGGAATGAGTTTCAGAGTACCTGTGTGCATGTAGGTGGCTTGGAGTTGTTTGCTTGATTAAAATGGAGGTAGATGGAAGTCGTATCATCTTAGGCAGTTATTTAGAATCACAGAATAGTTAGGGTCAGAAAGGACCGTAAGATCATCTAGTTCCAGCCCCCCTGCCATGGGCAGGAACACCTCCCACTAAACCATGTCGCCTAAGGCTCTGTCCAACCTGGCCTTGAACACCGCCAGTGATGGAGCATTCACAACC
>WYDI02001041.1:0-23627 GCA_009867235.2 Psittacus erithacus
AGGCTCAGAATGTTCTTGCTCAGTCTAAACATTCTAAGCAGTAGCTACAAACATCGGTGTTATCACCGCTGTTCCCACGCCAAAATCAAAAACACAGCACTGCACCAGCTACTAAGAAGGAGAAAGATGACTGCTACTGCTGAACCCAGGACAATAGGAAACCACAATTCTTTCATCACTTGCCATTTTGAAGCATTTCTCCCCAACTTTTAACATTTTTGGCTGAAACCTAACCTGCAGGTTTCTTTTTTTGATTAAATTTTAATTTTTTTCAGTTTCACATTGAAATTTTCCGAGCAGCTACATCCCTGATCTCTGTCCCTGTGAGACATCCATTGCTGCTCCACTGCGTAAATCCTGCTCTTGGATGATTCAGGGAAACAGAGAAAAGGTCCACTCCACACAGAGGAGTCACAGTTGTACAACTGATGGTTTGCCTTTGCTTACACCCACAAGCAATCTTAGTTAGTGTCCTTTCAGTTTGGACCAAGGACACAACTCCCAGCCTGGGTGCCAGTGAAGAGGGTGAGGATTTATCCCCCCAGGAGATGCTCATGGGCAGAGCAGGACAATGAAGCCCATTTCTTAACAGATGCTGTGGCAGAGCAGGGCCAGAGCACAGCATTCCGTGGGTGTCTGCTTTGTAACCCAAGAAAAACACAAAGAAATTAAAGCCTCTGTTTCTCTCTCCCTCCCAGTCCCTTTCCCAGGTGCTCGGTTTCTTTTCCCTTTGTTCTGTGCTTCTGTTCCACCAGTCCCCCCACGCCCCCTAGATGTGATTAATCTCTTTGCTTTCTAAAGGGCTTTCCCTCTCAAAGCCCTCTTCTGGGGGGAGATTATCTGAGCCCCCCAGCCACTCCACTGTGGCAAGGCTGGACCACCCCTACAGCCATCCCTGGAGAGAAACCCAACATGTGCTATCAGGGTGAAGCTCAGCTTCCCTGAACATCGTGAACAGGAATAGTTTGGGGTTTCTTGTTTTCCAGTGGGCATTTTGCTGTGTTAAACCACAGGGGAGACTAGGCAAGGGAAAGGGAGAAGAGTCAGCAGAGCTGGAAGGTAAAGGGCTGGGAGGTCTGCAACCAGCTATGGGAGTGTATTTGGTGTGGGCTGGCAGGAAAAGCCCTCCTTATCTTCATCCTCAGCTCTAAAACTGGGGCTATTGCTGACTGTCCGCTATATAATGTCTTGATCTGCTGAGCTAGTGAGATATCGTTGTGCCTGACAGAACAGACTAGTAATGCTCATTCCTGAATGACTGAAAAAGCAGTAAGCCCCTCTCTGTACCAGGGGAATGACACCAGCAATGACATCAGCTATGGTGGTAGTTCAGCAACCCAGTTTCCAACAGTACAGGCTATGAACCAGAAGACCAGAGTGCCTGGGTATATGATTCAAGAGAGGCTGGTGGGAGTGAATGCTGCCTGCCATCCCCTGCATCAAAACCCCAGGCAGCAAGCCCCAAGCACAGCTGCAGCAAAAGCTGCTCTGCTCACTGAGAAACAAACTCATGGATGGCTCTGACCAGCTGCTTTGTTCTGTTCCTGCTGCAAATGCCAGCAATCCAGTATTCAATTGCCTTTACTTCATTCGGCTCTCTGCTTGAAAGACATAATATATTTAATGCTGGGGCTGTAAAATATATACTCCATGGACCCAGCTGTTCATAAAGTCTGAGCAAAAGAGCTTTATCCAGGTAGGAGACTGTGAAATACTGATGAGAAGTTTCACTGAGTTTCTTTCACTCCTCGGATTTATTTAACTAATAATTTTATTTGTCAGACTGATTTGACTATAAGCCTGTGTTGTTTAAGAGCAGCTGGGACAATAAATCCCATCACGTTCCCTGTTTCAGAGGAGAGTACAAACAAGAGCTGTCTTAGAAAAAACCACACAGACATTATACCAAATGATATGGTAGTTCAACTGTTGTAGAAAAATTAGTCTGGAAGAAATAATATACACGTTTGATTTGAGGACATATGCACAGAAATTGCTGTGATTTGTGACTCTTCTTATCTCCTGCATTCTGTACTACAGCAAATATTTTTTCCAGGGTTGTTTTGATGCATTTTTGGTAGTGTTATTTCATTCCTGGAGCTAGAGGAAAAATGAATGAAGAGCAAATTTCCAGCACTGCTACAGCTGGGAATTTTACCTTGACGGTGAAAAGTGTTTGGATCCAAGCTTGGACAGACCGGCAAGAGGTCTAACAGATGCTCAGCCGCAGTATTTGTAAACCTTCCTTTCTTCAGCCTGAAAAAGAAACTGAGTCTGTCCTGAATGTATTTTAAACCATAAACAAATGTGATAACAGTGATGATTAACATTTTCCCATTACTCATTGGTCCTGTTAACTCAAGCTAAACCATTATATTGGTTAGAATTTGCTGTGATTTTTACCATTAGCCGTAGCAACCACAGTAATAGTCTGGGTATCTTTTAAATACTGGAAGACCAAAGGTCTTGGTGGACAAACCTTCTTAAGATGTCACATCACTTCCTCAGAGGGAGGCAGGCAGCAGTGGCCGAGCGGGTCAGCACAGGTTGGCATGTTGCCTAGCCCTGCGGCCAGACGTCCTGCTAGCGCTGAAATTGCCCTCCTGGCATTTCCTCCAGCCTCCGGAGCAGAAACTCACATTTGATTGCATTCAAAGGCAGATTGTCTTCACTGCCTGGCCCCAGTCCCTGCCGCAGCAGAATATCCTAATTATTTTTGCAGACTCCAAGCAGCGCTGTTTTGCCATCGCAGCAGGACTGATGTCAGGCTGTCTGAGGGGCATTGTGCAGGTTAAGTAAGGCTACCATGCATGCTGTTTTCCTTTCTCATCCAGGAGCAATAGCGAACCTTTGCGGTCTCATCCTCTCCAAGAGCTCAGTGGCCTTTTCACTGGTGGCAAATTCCTCAACACCAGTCTCATCAGGATCAAACAGAAACAGAGCTTTCTGGGCTCAAGTAAAGACCAAAGCCCCAACAAATGTGGTGTCTGCTGCAGTTCCTCCCTAAATTCCCATGGGAATGAAATGGGAAATAAGGGGAATACAATGCCAGTTTTTCCAGTTACTCTGACCTCCATAACTGATCCCCTTTTACAGAGATATGAAAGCCAAAAAACAGGAAAAGCAAATTTACTTTTCTTTGTCAAAGTAAAAGTCTATAAACGGGATTTATCTCACCTTTTTTGCCTCCAATGCATTTAGCTACTGATACTAGAGAACATCCCCATTCAAGCTGGGCTTCTTACATCAGTCACCTATTTCTGACAACTGAGTCTGACATCTCCTTTGCCTCCACAGAAAATGAACCCCTCCTGATTAAATATCCAGGCTAAGCAGATGTCTGCTGCACAGCTCTTCCCTGGGCAGGATGCAGACCCTCCAGGCAAGGCAGCACCAGCCCCTGACACAGCTCTGGGACAGACAGCTCCAGCCCTGCCTGCCTCGCAGGCAGCGGCACCCACAGGCTCTGCCCAGACCCAGCCTCAGGCAGCTTGGCAGAGCTCTACTAGATCTACACCCCATCTTGCAAAGAAAGCCAAGGAGACCCCAGAGCTCCCCCTTGACAGCCATGCTCAAAAGGCATACTTGTCACTCAGAGGGCTTTGAAATGAGCTGGGTTGCTGTTATCATTAGTTTCTTGTCAATAGCGCGGGCTGTGGATGGCATCTGCTCTCAGGCAGGCAAGTCTATCCACCCTTCATCAGATATGAAATGGACATGCATTAAGATCAAATCATCTAGTGTGCCCTGAGCCTTACAAGATCTGTTTTCAGTGTCTGGCTTCAATTCACCATGCAATGCATGAGGTGAGCTAGCAGCAGCTTCAAAAAAAACACAGCGCTGAGGGGGAAACCGACAAGTCTCACCTGCGCTTTCAGGTCAGGGCCTTCTGCTTTTTCCCCGTTGCTTCTGGTACTGCACCTCGATTCTTAGGATTTTCCCCCTTCATTCAGGAGTCATAACCCAGTCTCCTGAAGACAGGGTCTTAAAAAAAGAGCATTGGGTCACTTGCTTGTTCCCTTTACCTCTACTCTTTATTCCTACCCCTGTTGCAGAGGTGGGACAAATGGCACCCAGATCTCCTCCCACCTCACTGTCCTCTCAATGAGGATTGGATGCTAACAAAAAAGGAACCAAGATGTTGCCTTGTCAGCATTATTCTCAGATACATGGAGCATATGCAACTTTGAAAGCCTCCAAACTGCATTATTGAACAACCATGGGATGTGGTGAGGGCCATATACCAGTGACAGTCTGCTTTAAAATCATTGAGCTGACCAGAGCTGGATCAGTTGCATTCATGTAGCATTCTGGGACATCGTGGGGTTGGCTCTGGGTAGGTGACAGTGGCTGTTTGTGCCAAGCAGCCAGAAGAGCCATATTTCTGCTTGTTTCCTGACAAGCGTGAGACTGCCTTTTGCTGTTTGGTTTTGCAATCGGGGTGTCTGGTCAGCGTCCCTGCTGCTGGGCGAAGATTAGCAACTGCTGTAGCAAGGTTTGCTTTTTCCACTTACCAGATGGCTAAAGGATTGTGCCCTTTTTTTTGGATACAAGCTTTGAAACTGTCTTTTCAGTCTGTGTTTGCTGGAGATGAGATAACAGCGCTGTACTCTGCACAGGGCAATGGTTCGGCTGTTTGGTGGTTGCAACTTACGCTTCTGATGAGGTTTTTCCCTTCATGATGATAACAAATATGGGATCTCCACAGACTTGCACTGGCAACGGTCTGTCTGCCAGACTGGGTTTTTAAAACCAGTCTTAGGAAGCCAGGTCTTTCCTAAGAGATATCCTCTTTTCCCCATGGTGGCTGGTCAGAGCTATCCTAGCATTGTGCTCTTGTTGAGCACCACTGTTGCAGGAGCAGGAGCACAGCAGGAAATTCCCTATTAGGACTCAGTGTCCTGGAAATTATTTGCCTCCTGAGCCACATGCAGCTATTAGTCTCTGAGAGAGAATCTTATTCCTTGCCTGCAAGGAGGTGGGTGGGGAACTGAGGGACATAAAAGTCTGCAGATGGCAGAGGGGTGAACTCATTTCCTTCCCTCTGATCTAGCTGTGTTTTGGGGCTACACTCAAGGAAATACAAAGTGATCACTTTCACATACTTCAAAATCTGCCAAACATGCCGGATCATTGGGAACGCTTTCTGTTATGAGCATCTATATAACAAAAGTTATACATGAAAAGAAAGGAGCAGCAGGTTCTCAAGACTTCTGAAAAATAGGTTTATACCCTTTATCCTGTGACTGGCAAAAACACCATGCTTCTGAATGCTCAGGTGAGAAACTGCAGCTCTGATTTCTGTCAGTGGGCTTTATGGAATGAAACGTTAGGGAGAAATTTTATACGTAGGAACACTAAAACGTAGCCACAGTTTGAACTGTCATCCCAAGCCCAGTTTCATTAGGGGCAGAGGATGAGAATTTGGAGGAGTAAGAACTCCTGTTTTTAGGTAGCAGGAGTGATAGGGGCATGGTTATTGATGTGCAACATGGTTTAGCTGTGAGACCAAAGCAGCACGACAGCTGACATGAAACTTTTACAAACAGGTTAGACAACCATTTGTCAGACACAATGAACCGGTCACGGAAGCAGTGGAAATAATGGTCAGATAAAGTTCTTACCAGCCCTGTCCTCTATCATTTCCCTGCTATTCTTTCTCTGCAAATGCTCTGTGATTCTTTGGTCAGGCGTAGAGCACACTTTTTAATTATGAGTGTGGCAAATCCAGACATAACCAATAAAAGTTAGGATTGTAATATTAGAGATGTTTGTGTAGCTATTGGCTAGAGAATGCTGGGAAGATATGTGTGTGAGGGAAATACGTGATATACCGGGTGGTCTCTGCTCATCCTCCAAAAATGCCTTATGTTCCTCATTTGTCAACTTTTTTAATTATCGTATTTATTTGAAACAGTTTTAGAAGCATAAAGCATTATGTCAATGGAAAAAGCTACTAAAGGTCTGTTGAAATTTTTCCATTTATGCCTCATCTGTAAAAATTACATCAGACTGAGGAAAAGGAAAATGAGCCAAACAGAAAGGCATGTGCAACAGGTGTAGAACAAACAGGGAACACACTATTGATCCCCCCTGTCAGTGATAGGACACACGGCAGTGTGCCCTGAAGGTCTGTCCTTGCTGATCTTGGATCACAGTGGCGAATGGCACTGTCAAAGGGTCCTGGTGGAAAACACCTTTTTTTTTTATTTCCATGAGGCTCCTGTTCACCTGCCCTCATTGATTACATCTCCAACAGCAAAGCAATAAATGGGGCAATGGTATTTCAGGTAGGGTTGCTGAATGACTTCAAGCTGTCAGATCTATTCTGGAGCTCATTTGCTACCTCATTGTTACGTTCAAAGTGTAGTTGGAGTCCCCATGATACAAGTACATCTTTCCCTCTGAGCTACTTTCACTAGCGGGCATGCTCCCATGTTCTTAAGGGCAACTGCCCCACAGAAAGTGTATTGCACAGCACTCATCTGATGATGGCATTGAGCTAATGAGATGGGATAAAGTGGCATCCTAAGAGAAGACTCACCTCTGGCTAGAAATCAAAGAAAAAAAGTTATCACGACTGACAGCACTGTTTAATTGTTAAGGAAGAACTAAATATCAAACACCCATAAAAAAGCCAGTAAAACACACCACTGGTCTTCACCTCTTCTTGGATCTATGTCTTCTTGCTGCTTTCTGCAGCCCAGCCCATTAGCATGAATAATAAATTTAAGCTGGATGTTAGGAGAGGGTTTCTAAATGAGCAGAACAATGTGGTACAAATGAGATTCCCAGCGCAGGGACTAAAGGGCGTGGGGGACAGAAAATGAAGTGGGATCCCAGACTGTTCTTGGAGGAGTCCAGTCAGCTATCAGAAGGATTTGCCTAATGCAAATCACCTCTGGTCAATATTTTACAGAACCTCCTCCAGGACCACGTCCCCAGCAGGCTCTTGGTCTCAGCATAATCACAGAGACACCTTCCACTGCTGCAAGTCTCCACAAAGACTGGGCTTCTCCAAGAAGACTGGGCTGTCACCTCTTCCCACCCAACTGGGAAGAGAAGAGGAGAGAATGTGAACTGCTGAGAGAATGCCAAAATATTAGTCATCCCTAGAGCTTTCCCTGAAAGGTTAGTGTTATTTTTAAGAAAACATTCCTTTAAGGAAAAGAATAATTTCCTAGCAGAGGTAATTCCTGGATGGTCATAAACTCTCTTAAGAGAAGCAGAAGCCCCAACAATGAAATCAACAAAACACAGGCAGAGGAAGAGGAGGAGGAAATCTGCACAGGAGTCCTCAGGACAACCCCAAGAGTGACCTGCTACTGCAAGGAAAGAGATACGGAAAAGCCTGGCAGAGAGCAGCTGTTGAGTAGCTGAAGTGAGTGGGAAAATATCTACAACAAAAGGGAGTAGAAAACAGGTACATGCTTCCTAGAGACCACCTCAGGTTAGGTGACAGTAAAGAATGCTTGATCACACTTGCTTAGTTTGAAGTATATGAGATATTCATGGAGAAGGCAGGCCAAAATCTTGTCACCTGCCCTGTGACCCACAATACCGAAGTTGTGAATTTTCAGTTTTGAGTAATTTTCAGGGCATCTCTGTCTCTCTTAATGAACTAAGATGCTATCCAGGAGACAAAGGAAAGCATGGTTCATGAGCTATATGGAAGGTCTTATCCATCTCTAGAAGGAAATAAGACTATGAACAGAGCTCATCAGCCTGAATAAGCACTACACCAGCTCCGCATCTAGAAGCCCACAATGTTACAGGTTTCTGATCACTGCCAAGCCCCTCTCACATGCCTAGGAATTAAGGCTGCGCAGCATCTGTGTATGAATCTATAAGTACCATGACAATTTGATCCAACGTCATCTGGAGAACACACCACGCTTCTCATGGAAAGGCAAATGCTAATGTTTGTCTCTCTGGGACCACTTAGTGTGTTAACCAAGTTTTATTGCTAGGCATTCGTTACAGTTGGAAAAAAGATAACATACTTGGTCATTTCGCATACTATGAGGTAAGGACTCTGTTTTTCAAAGTAAGTAATGACATTTCATATGAGTGCAGGAAGGAAGGGAGAAATCCTGTAATGTTAATCTCTAAATTCAGTTTATCAGTTCTAAGTAATGGGTAATTGCTGTAATAATGGACACAGAGACTCCTGAAACAAAGTAGCAATCATTCATTGCAAGACTTGAAGCTAAGTTTTAATAATGTTCGCCTTTCTTCTGCTGTCTGCAGATGGAAAAAGACCAAATCAATCTTGAGTTTAAGGTATTTTTATTAAATGAGGTCAGGAAGATCATTTGAGGAAAACTATCACAACTCAGTGAATCTGGAATATTTGAATCAAATCGGAACCTCAGTTTACTGAAATTTCCAAACTTCTGCTAGGTGAGTTACACTTCACAAATTTTCTACAATTCCAGCAAAGTTTTATGGTCTTTTCCCTAACTTTATGGTGAATGACAACTTTTACAGAATGAAATCATTGCCATAAAATGCTGAATGATGACATTACAAAGATATGTAATGCCCTCATCCTGAAACACTCTCAAAATAGAAATCTCTCAAGAATATCTTGGTTTGAAAATTCACATTCAGCCTCAAAATTGAAAAGAAAAGAAAGAGAAAACCAGGAAATTCTGATAAATTTCTGCAGGTATCTCCTGGAATTACATCAACATGATCAATACCCCTTCTTTTATCCCACTGCACTGTGAATAATAAATCTTGGGCCAAAACAGTCACCTGAGCAATCTTGGACTCTTGAAACTGGGTACTCTGGAGGCTCTTGTGCTTTAGCCTCAGGTAACACATGCCTTCTGAATATATTGGAATCTGCAGCTACTTTTTGCTTATTATCCTGTTGTTTCAAAATTCAACCTTTGCAAATAAATGTTCAGCTTTTGTAACACCTATTAGATATCCGGGCTTGTGAAAGAGTACTAAATGATCATAGCATGAACTATTTATCAAAAATACTTTCTGCTAGTTCCAGATGTTCATACACATCACATACCACATACAGAGTAGTACATACAGCTTTCTGAAGTACAGCCAGATGAGCACGTATCTTTTTTACCTGTACGAGAATGTATATTACCAAACATTCCCCAGTATAGTTGGCTGATAAGGTTTTTCCCATTTAGTCCTAAAATGCTTTGCTTCCTAAGCTCTTACAATGAGGTCAGTCTCTTGGAGGTATAAAACTTTTGTCTTTATTACAGTATTAGGCAGTATGTGTGCTGATAAGATGCAAGAGCTCTCTGGAGCTAACTCTGAATTGAGCTGCTTTATCATCTCTCCCCCAGCTACAAAAAGTCAAGTATTAAACCACTGGAGTTCTGATATTTCCAAATTTCAGAATACAAACTCAGAAACGTTAATGAAGTTCAGGTTTGATTCACATTTTCCAATGTTATTAAATCTGGAATTCTCCCTCATCATTCTTCTGGACCTCCTGTGTTTCTGAATCACTTTCTGCATGGCAAGGCAGTTCTAGAACACTGCGGTCATCCTTTCTATTTATGAAGATGGCATTTGCTGAGGGGGACACAGAGTCAACAATTTTAGGGTACTTTCAATTTATTTAATTTCTCAGTTTCTTGTGTGATTCTTCCACTCACAAGTTCTGCATACAGAGGAGGAGCAGCGGTCATCCAAAACGGAGAAAAGCTAGTTAAGGGAGTATCATTTCTATTTAATTAACTTTTTCATTTAAAAAGCACAACAATAACAGCTGCAGAGCTTTGACATTCAACTGCATTAAAAACCTACTGTTTTCCATGGAGAAAATTGAATGCAGTGATGAAACTTCCTTTATGGGTAACATTTCTTTTTAATCCATTTTAATGATATTTCCAGAATAACTATTTAGTTACATAGGGGAGGAATAAAAACAAAGGAAAGCAAATTTTTTTAGCATTTAAAGCAAGAGGCCATCTGTCACCCCAAATTTGCAATCACTTCAAACGTTTATAGCTGAACACAAATCCCATCATGGCTCTTCCTCTGATCCTTAAAACTGATCATGACACCACTAAGAGTCATAATCAAATCAGTCCTAATGATCTTTACATGCCTTTAAAGTACCAACTGTGTAAAACAGCACAAACCCCAATTAATTACACGGTTAAAGTAAGTTTATCATTATCAATACTTTCTAGCTTTAATGAGATTCAAAGGGAAGATGCAAGGATGTGGTCCAGAATTTTGTCTACCCCTGGGCTCTACCAGATACATACTACAAATCAAGATTGATTCACCTGCTGCTTTTTATCTGCCTTGCTATTTCCTCATGTTCCTTCATCTGTCTGCATCCCCCCGTGTCCTCCCTGTTTACGTGTGTTGACAGTAAGTCTTCTGGAGCAGGGACCACCATATATTTGCTCCATGTTTGTAGAATGCCTGGCATAAGTGAGTCAAGGCCACTGAAAAGGACTCTAGCAGTCCCAGCTAACAGTAATGATACAGTGGCAACTGCATGTGTGCCAAGTCCTGACCTACCTGAACGTGCTGAAGTGACAACTGCTCCTCCACCACACCTTTTAAAACAGGATATTGTGTATGCATGTCTGAAGTTCCGCATACCCTATGAAGAAGAACACAAATCAGCTGTTTAATGATCTGACTAGAACAGTTTTGGTTGACAAGGTTTCCATTGGGTACTGAATTGCTTATTCTTTCTTTAATTGAATGATCTAATTTTGTATCAGGAGTCTATACAAGACTTACTGAAATACTTGTAGATCACATGGAAACTTGAAAGGAAACTTGGTAAGTTCCTGTGGCTTTGGGACTCTGCCATAGGGTGGTTTCTGCACAAGATCCAGTGAAAACAGGCAGTGGCTGAATGTACGTTTTCTCTAAAGTAGTGGCATTTTACAAGTAAGGTAAAAATCCGGTATTTTCAGTCACAAATTATATATGAACCTCTTCTGCTTGAGCATCAGCCTCCTTCATAAACCAATGGCACACATGCTTTTTATGCTCTGATGTAAGTAATAAAAGGAAAAAAAAATACCTAACAGTGTAGTCACTTGATCTTTCTACCTACTTTATTTTCTCTGCTTAACTTCATGTATGGAAAAACTCACACAAAAACTGACTACTCTAATAAAATCAGATAAAATCCAATACAGCATGCTGAGAAGTAGAGCTAGAGTTACGCTGGGTTGTTTGTTGGCATCAGGAGAAACAGGATTAAAAAAACCTTCTGTCACCTGCTTCTCAAAACCTGCCAGGCTCACCCTCGAAGCACCACCACAGCTATGTCAATACTGCACGTGCCGATTCTTCATTTTGGCTACTGGCAGCATTTTTTCCAATGTGAACCTACCAGTAAGCTCTTACAATCATAGTTAAGTCTTCAGACGGCAATGAGTTCATTTTCAAAGAAGCAGATTGCTTACAGCTCCCTGGGACTCTGGGATTTTCAGAAAGCAAGCACCAAAATTCATCTTCATTTCTGAGGCAGAAATATGAGTCAGAATATAAGTACTTCAAGATCACCTAGAAAATCAAAGTATGTGCAGCTGGCAGCTGAGAATCACATCCACACTTTGAGAAGGTGCCTCATTTGTGGCCTCCAAAGAAAATTCTGTGCCTGGGTTGGTCTGTGCTCTAAGTGCTGCAAGGCATGCACCAAGTTGTGCTAATGTTTAGATCACTGCTTCCACCAAGAAATAATGATTTATAAAAAGTTAATAAAGCAGCAGTTGATTTTTAAAATGAATGCAATCAATTCTTCCCCAGATGGTAAAGCTCCAATGATTCAAGGGCAGCAATTCTGGTATTTGCTCTGGCCCAACATTGTGGCTTCTTTCATAGGCATCTGCATCCCAGAAGAATGGAAATACAGAAAGTATCTTATCAGTGTGCATACTTCATCAACACTCATTTGGAGATCCTGCCAGGATATAAGACCTACATCACTGAGGATTTCACAGATTTGGGAGGACTTCAAATTTAAAGTGTTTATACATGCAGCTGCAAGCAGTAGAACAGAAAATAGCAAACTGCTGTGTTTCTACTCAAGCCATACACATGTGGATATGCAAAACTAGGAAATTGAAGAGGTCAAAAATCTCTCCCTACAGTAACACTGTTCCCACATAATCCTGCAGGTTGTGTTTGGTTGATTTCTGCTTGACAAGTGTGCACTACCGGCTACATTCTCTGTCATTATCTCAGTCACTTGAAATGATGACTAACAGCTCTAGTAACCAGGTTCTACTTCCTTCTGTAAATGTTAATGGGATATTTGAAAAGATGCAGGATAATGCCAAAGAATTTCTCAAGACCTAAAAGTTTAAAGATGTCTGGGCAGCTCAATATCGTTACTCACTCTCTCCCCAATTTGTCTTCATGGAGGTTGTGGGTATTCTCATCAGGAAAAGAGAAATTCCTTATTTGTTTTATTACCCGTGTCATCAACCTGCATCTTGCAATTGTGTCAGCCTCCCAAGGAGCAGGGGTTGTTACTGCTTTGAATAGTCAGGCAATAGCTGACAGCTGTCATTGCCAACAGTCACATCCAGCAACCAGTGTCTCCCACCTAGACTGAAGCCCTACAGTAGTCTGTTGCATGGTTGATCCCTTCAAGGTTCAATCCCCAACAGAACCTTTCCTGGAGAAGCAGTTTGTTGATAAATATGAAACAACCACCCATTATAGTGTGCTTTCCAGCAGAGTGAATGTATTACACCTAATATTTAGTCACTTAAGTAAGGGGCATTTTTTCCCCACTACCTTGGTGTCAATGAACAGCAAGAGCAAGGCTACTCACTAAGAAGGTTCATGAAGACTCCTAAGCCTAAGACACACTAGAAGGGCCCTGACTCATGGTCCTGTTTAGTTCTGGTCTCCTAAGGTCCTTGCACAGCTAGTCGCAGCACTTAAAATGTGACAAAACTGTATGTACAGCAAGAAATATGAGTATAGAAAGCACTGGGACCATGCCAACCTCATCTATAGATGTATCTTAGGGGTATTGTGTGTAAAGCTGACCTTCTGCTTAACCACCTGCCTTCATCACACACTTAATTCATGAATTTTATCAACTTAGTAGTTCATTTGTTCAACATCTATTTGGACAAGTAAACGTAAGCTCTAGTTTCAAGGAAAAGTAACTAAAAAGCAAAAGCGTTCTTCTTATCCTGGCTATCAGTCTTGCTTTCTGTGGGTGTTATTATATGCCCAAGGTATATTCAGTATCATTTTTCTGGTTTTGTAACATCCAGAATTTTGATTTTATCCTTGGGGAAGAAAATGGTGAAGAAGTAGAAAGTAGGGAGTAGTAGAAGTAGGGAGTTCAGCAGCAATATGATATAGAGGACAAAGCCTGGCACAGAATTGTAGTCGCTAACGAAAACACTCCCCAGGTAGCTTACTTGTACTCAGTAAAATTGAATCTGAACACTGTAATCTAAGGAAACATCTATAACCAGCAGAGTCACAAAGACGTCATTCGAATCTCTCTGTAATAATAAGTAGCTGGGCTTTGAAACCTATAAAACGTATGCATGATTCAGCCTTAGCTTAGGAACAGCCTGAGGGAAAGGTACCTGGTGTGTGTTTATGCAACTTAGGTTGCCTGCTCGCCTTTATCAGGATAGACAACCCCTGAAAGACTCATAAATTCAGATCACTGTATCTGATACCCCTTCTCATAGGATTCCTGACCCTATGTTTCCCAGTTCGGCATTTTCAAGAGTGACTGCTTCATTCTGCAAATACTGTGAACGCTGTTATAAATCAGATGTCCCAGTAGTCCCAATGTGCCTTTAAGAATCAGCACTGACCTATGAAGAGAATTACAGACTGGGTTTTCATTTACACCAGATAACACCAATGCAACTCCAGTTTTTCAGCATTTACCTTAGCATCAGCTGAAAGTTATGCTTTGCACATCTCAGCAGGTCTCTTTAAAAAGCTGTCCAATGCTGTGTCATTGCAGTGGAGCTTGCAGCCATCAGCTCTTAAATAAACAGCACTGGAAAAGACATCAAAAGATTGCTTATTCCATCTCCACCCTCTAGACAGACTCATACAGACTCAGGTCATTATTAGCAATAGTTTGTCCAACTTGCTCTTGAAGAGTGTCTTGCTGAAGAAGTAGGCAGTCTCCCACAACTGCCTATCCTACAGTTTGTTTGTCATATTAGGAAGGTTCTTCCTAAAGTTTAAACTAAAACTTTCTTCCTGCAATTTAATCACATGCTTTGAATCTTACCTCTCATGGTCACAGCAAACACATTATTCTCCTCTACTTCTCAAGAGTTTTTGATATAGCTAGACATAATTGACATCACCTTATCCCTAACCCCTACCTCCAAGGGCTTCAAGCAACCCTAATTCATTTAACCTTCCCACGGTGCTTTCTAGACAGCCCTTGTTGTCTGCCCATGGGAGCTCCACAGTCAGACCACTGGTTTCCTGTCACAGACCTCAACAAAATATGGCTGTGGAATTCCTAGTAGCTGAGAAGTGGAAGGGCATCACGTCTCTCCCAAGCGTACTCCTGTTTATACATCAGACTGTTGTTTGCATTTTTCCACTGCAGCTTGACGTTGTTGACTTTTGCTGCGTTTGTTTACACTAGCATGTTCTGTTCCTTGACATCCTTCACAGAGTGATCTACATTACACGTGCACTACATGTGATGTACAGCCAGAGATTCATGTTCAGGCCAATAAAATATGTCTTGGAAACATGTAGGAATGTGTTTTGCGACCTGTAAAATAGGTCATGTAATGTCAGTCTGAAAAGTCAGTTTTGCTGCCACTAGCACAGACTAAACCCCAATTGATACACTGATCTAGCACCAACAATCCAGCATCAACCTGATTAAAGTTTTGCTCCTTCTCCCTGTCTTGCGTTCTCTGTCTCCCTCAGACTCACATCCTATTGACAAAGGTACCTATGGTGGACAAGCAGGCACAGAGGCTGGCTCCTGCTTCAGGTAGCAGATGGCCACCCTTATGCCTGGGTGTTGAGACAGGACAGTGCAAACAGCAAGCACTGCCTGCCAGGCTGCTCATGCACCAAGCAGTGAACCACTGCAGCTCACTGCCTCTTTCCTTGTCGCCTGGCACCTGCAGCTGCCTGGGCCTGGGGAGCACAAGGCAGCCCCTGGCTCTGGTTGTAGTACATATAACTTGTTTTCAGTAACTACCAGGGGAAAGGGCTTGGTACCAACCTCCTACAAGCCAGATGTGCCCCTCCAGTTGCCAGGTGAAATGTGCTAATCAGGAGGGAATTGGGGTTTAGGTTTGTGTTTGACATTGTTCCTGTACTTGCCCTTGTGTAGCATTATCCCAGTCCTACTTATTGCAAATGCAGAAGAATAAAGTCATCATGAATGAGTGGAAAAAGAATGAAAGCAGAGAAGCCTTGAGGCAGAGCTGGATAGGTCATGCTAGGCTTTGTTTTCTATGTAATGCACTGTTAAATTTCTCATACTGCTTTGATGAGAGGTACCATGTTGAGAGCATATGCTGTGCTTTCTCACAAAGAATTCACACCTTTTTGGGGTTTTGTTTCTCTTGTAACCTGTAATAAAAGTCCCCTAGACTGTGGTTGGTCTCTGTGTATTGGATGCTGTAATGGTGGATGGAGCTGCGAAAGGAACCATGAAGGCGGTAGCACCCCATTTAAATGGAGCAAGCAGAATATGTAGCAAAGGCGAAATCACTCCTTACAGTTGTCTCAATATATTCTAATATTATTAAATATTAAAAGTGTTCATATTTTTATTATAATAACTATGATACGATTAAAATCAGGGAGGGAGAAAAAGCAGACCTAGGCTGTATGTGAACATCTAAACAAGGAAAATTATCATGCGCAAGAACAAGACACATTAATCATATTGACTCTTTTCTAACATCCAGCCAATCCATTCATCTTTAAATGATCACTACAGTAATGATGCATAGTTCATTTCTGAAATCAAACTGCAGATTATAAAGGAGAAATCATATGGCACCTTGCTGATACATGTTCTTGTACTGAACTTAGAATACAATGTACAGAGAGATCTCTGGCTTAATTAGTTGCCCACTCAGCTAGAGTTGGCTGCTATCTTTTTTCTCCATATGAAACCACAGAGCTTTCTTAGTACATTATTTCCACATGTGCAATATTACTATCCCTGCCCCTTGATCCAGCATTTTAATAAGCATTCATCTCTAAAATACAAATATAAAGAAATATCTATCCACTTACCTAAAGTATCCCTCAGCCCAGTCCTCCCTTTCCATCAGACTGAGCCAGAATAATCCCCAGTGAAATGCATAGAGTCTCCCTGGTAGGCGGCTGTTGTGAATCAGATCAAGAGGCTCTTTTTTATATGACTTTATTCCTCTTTATTAGGGATACAATTTCCCATTCTTTGCTCCACACATATTAAAATCCCCTCTCGCTTAAGTAGGAGCGCCTAAGGTCTTGGCTGGTTTCAAGACATGAACACCCTGCTAGCACCGGACAGATGTGTGCTACCACAGCATGGGGCACAGGATACTGAAGTCTGAAAGCAAGCACCACCAACTTGCACTTCCTCTGTAAGTGGTCACAGGTATTTTAAAGGTGTCCATGGGTCACAAAAAAAGGAGTCAACAATTGCACACCATTTACACATGCATCTGCTCAACACTTCCAGGACTGCTCATGTAGGAGAAGACAGTATATTTACACCAATGCTTACACTTAAACTCAACCTCTGGTTGTTCCTACATTTTATCTACCCTGCACAAAAACCATCTTACTAGGAATGGGTCCATAGTCTAAATACCTCATCTTGCCAATTTGCTTTATTTAGACTAATATAAATATTGAATCAAAAAAATTTAACATAATGCTTTGATTGACAGAGAAAAGTTGATTTAAGCTGTTCCACTTTACATTTGTACAATCTCTTTTTGTTCATATGTAATACAAAAATATTTTAAAACAACACAATTATTGACAAAATTTAAATTAACATTTCCATGTAACTGACTCAGTATAGAGACCACAGTAGCAAGTACCTCCCATCAGACTGCAAAATTAACTTCCTGTTATCTACCACTCCGAAAATTTTAAACCATCTGAAAAGGTAACTGTATATGAATTTCTTCTAATAATAAAGTATACTGGATGACATTGTAATAAACTCAGTGGGTTTCCTTTTTCTTACATGCTTTCATGAACAGTGAATCAGTTTTATTTAATTCCCAATGTCCATAATAAAAGTGTTGGCCTAGAAGACACACTTCTAGGCTTATTAATCAGTTCATATATCAACTGCAAGATTATAGCAGACAATAGTACATATAATTACATAAAATATGCTATAAGGTAAAACTACAAAGCAGTCCTTGTAGTCAGCTTGGAAGGAATAAGCAGTATGGATTTCATAAAGGACCTATAATTGAAGGCAAATGAAGAAAATAAAAGAGGATACCAAATGCAACAAACTACCTAAAATACAAGATAAAAACTAAATGTAAATTGCCAGTAGGAATATAAACACAAAGCAAGTTTTGCACATAAATCAGTCTATTTTGCTATGCAACTGTTTGTTCAAGTGCTTGCTATGGAATTAGGAAGTAGAGTCAATGATAGATATCTGATCCAGATAAATATGAGTAGCAGGGACACTGACAAGTTATGTCCATTCCCCAGGCAGGATTTACAACAACTCCCCCATGAACTCCTGCACTTTCTTACATCGGCCTTTGTCAGTCTCTTAGTGCAGTAGAGACATTTCTAGCTCATTTGTACCTAACTGCTAAAAAGCCCCACTACCAGGCTTTGTCCAGCTAGAACAGTTGGATTTTGTATCTTAGGCTTCCATACTATTTAGCCTACAAATTATTTTCAGAAACTTAAGTATCCAAGATCCTTTGACTCTTTTCATTAATATCTACACTAACTGCCCCTTGCTGCAGTTTAAATCTCTTTAATATTTTTACTATTATCATAATCTCTACAATAACTGTTATTGCATTAACCTCTGCTGCCTCTTCTGTAGATTATACCACTGCTTTCTTTAACCCCTTCCTTACACATCTCATCCATGAGGTCCCTGATTATTTTGGCTGCTGTTTCTATCAAGAGTCCCATGTCCCTGGAATGCCGTGCCCATGCAGGAGCAGCTACTCCAGCTGAGATTGCAGCACTATTGGATGGAGAAAGCAGTGCTTTTCAGACAACACTCCTGTTTACACAACCCAGTGTGTTTGCTCCTTTTGCAATAGCTTGGCCTGTGTTCAGTCATCCATTTGCATCCTGTTTTTTCTTCAGCAGAATTTCTACCTTGTTAATCATTCCCCAGCCTACATCTGCGTAGGTCAGCGCTGTCTTCCTTGAGCACAGGGCTTTGCTCCTATCTTTGTTAGAGTGGAAGTCCTGTTTTAAGGACATTTCTGCATTTTGTCAAGGTCAACTTGAATTCTGGTCTCTGGAGTGCTGAAAGTCCACCCAGTCTATTGCTGCTTGCAAATTTAATAATGTCACCTCTCAGGACTGTGCTGTGCTGTGTTTACTGAGAGTCACTAGCAAATTGCTAGTGACAAGCAGTAAACTCAAATGAAAGGAATCAAAGGGAAAACAAGAAAAGGATGATTTGCAGCGCATGCAAAGCCTGTAAACAGCATTCACCATTTTATATTATTAGGAACATATATTCTCTTCATTCAGCAGTCACAGACTACTGCAGTTCTCATTGCCATTAAAGACTACAACTTCTCAGTCCCTAAGTCCCCTCTCCCCAATGGGGAGAAAGGAGAACAGAAAGGGAGCAAGAACAAATGGCAGACATTAGGCAAATGCCTTGAGTAAGGAAAAACATTTTTAGAAACCATAAAAACCATGAAACCATATTCCACTTTGGGTATTGCTTTTCTATTAAAGGAACATCAGCATAAGTTATGTGTTAAGGATAAGAACATACAACTAAAACATGGCAATGAGATAAAGCAGAGTATTTTTATTGCTTTATTATCTTCTCACACTGGGCAAAAAAAGAATATAAACCCACAAACCTGCAGCTCTTAAAGCAGTTACACATATGGGAGGAAAGAGGCAAGAAACAAGACTGAAATATTCTGTATCTATCTTTTGTCATCTGCTGCCATCTGAAAATAGGTGTATTTTCTATAAGGGCTGGGTATTGCAGGGAGTCCTCGAGGCGAGCAAAACAAATTGTAGAATGGGATTTTTTTCAAAGCTAATACAATAATTTTACTTCAGTGGATTATTGATCTGCAAAACTAAGGTACTTTAAATTCTATCAAAGGAAAATACTTCCAAATTTATACTCCTAGGCTTTACTGTATTTCCCCATAAAAGGATATTATTGGAATATACAGTGAGAGACAGTATTACAACAAACCTGTACCAATGCAGGAAAAGGTAGGCTTTACCTAGATTGCAAAAAACTTGCAATCTCACTAGAAGGGAAGGAACAACACCAGTCACACACAGAGGACACAAGAAACTGCAAGACGTTGGTCATTGCAGTGGCTCTCATCTCCATGGGAGCATAAGGCTTGTCCATCAGCACTCATGCATACTGCCACATGAAAAATCACAGCAAAGACCTGCTGGTGGGGTTTGCCAGTACTGATCTGCCTGGGATGGAATTTGTTTTCTTCATAGTAGCCCTCATGGTGCTGTGTTTCAGGTTTACGACCAAAGCACTGGAGATAACACACCGAAGTTTTAGCTGCACCAAGGCCTTCTCCACTTCTCACACTATCCTAGCGAGCAGGCTGAGGGTGAGCAAGAGGCTGAGAGAGAACACAGCTGGGACAGTTGACTCACGCTGACAAAAGGGATGTTCCATACCATATAATGTCATGCTCAGCAATAAAATGGGAGGTACTTTCTGAAGTAGCTGTTGTTGAGACACTGGCTTGGCAGCAGTGTGCTGGTGGGGGGTGGTCAGTGACTGCTTCTGCGTCACTTGCTTTTGCTTTTTACTTTTCCCTTCCCCTATTTAGCTAGTTTTAACTCCACCCATGAGAGTTTTTATCTCTTTACACACCTGATTCTCTCCCCCATCCTGCTGGGGGTGGGAAGTGAATGAGAAGCGTGTGGGTGCTTCATTGCTGGCTGACATGAACTCACGAAAGCAGAGATACAGCTTTGTAAGTGCACATAAAAGCACATAAAGCATCATGCATGTCTCAACCCCTGGGGTACGCCACCAGTGACAGCTCTGCAGCTGAGCTTTGCGCTGCTGGTCACAATCCCTTCACTCCAGCTGTTCAGTCAGTTTTCAGCCTACCTCAGCACCAACCCATTTAGCCAATACTTTATCACTTTATCTAGTGATGTTGCGGAGATTGTTGAGGATTGTTGAGGATGTTACGAGAGAATGCCTTATTAAGTCTATATAAACATCCACTGTTTCTCTTCATCCAGGCAGACAATCCTCTCATCATAGAAAGCTATCAGGTTGGTTAAACAGTATTTCAGTTTCATAAGTCTGTGCTGACAAATCCCAAGTGTCCTTTATCCACCCTGAGTTTGAGTTCATAGTTATTTATCCCTAAGCGAGACTGAAAAGGACTTTAGTCTTGCCAAGCAACAAAAGCTCTGAGGGAAAGGGCAGATATATGAGACATCAGCACAGGGATGTTTGCTGGGCTCATGGGTGAAACCACTGATAGGTCATGGTAAAAGAGGTGAACAAGGCTGAGCAGATACTGACTTTAAAACCGGAACACGCCAGGAAGCTCTTCCAAGGGCAGGCAGAAGGAAAGGTGAGAGAATTATGAGAATGTAGAAAAGGTAGCGTCCTGCAGGCTAAACTTCTAGAGCTTGAAAAATGACAATGAAAAGAGAAGTTCACCTGAAAAAAATACTCTGCACATGAATTCAATTAGGTTTTTTTATAAAACACTTTGGCAGAAAGATTCCTCGGAGCTCTTTTACTGCCACTTCAGATTCCAGACAGCAATAGGCTCTGTATCTGAAAGGTTTGCTCCTGTTCACAGAAACAGTACTGGTCCCAAGGTTTGCCAGGAACACAAGGGGCCTACCTGAAGTGAGTTCATCACATAGGACTATTTATACTACTTCTGATAAAGATAACAGCAAAGCTTCCAATAACTTCATGTTGAATAAAACAATATGCTTCTAAAATGAGGTGAACCCTAGTTGGGAAAGTCTGAGACAATGATCTGCAGGGTGATGGTCAGCAGTCTGACGACGGAAACCACCACTGCAACCGCTTCAGATTATGAGCTTTAAAACACAGATTAGGAGCCTCTAAAATGTGTTGAGGGTGGGCAATTGTCACCAGTCTACAGAAACTGTGATCTACCACAGGTAGCTGTATTGTTAAACAAGCAAATACTAGACATATATTAATAAAAGCCATCTTTAATAGAATTCAAAAATAGCTATTGCAAACTTTATTGGAAGAAAAATAAATCAATGACCATCTTCCAAAATCCTGTGAAACAGTTTAGTTCCTTAACATTTGTTTTATTAATTGAAAAGACAGAAGCAACTTATATAGCTGGCATGTTAGTTCACCTCTGCTCAAAACAGCTCATAAAATCATTCTTTTTCTACCATTTCTGATTTTATCAAAAGTGGAGATGCATATGATTATCCTAAACTTGATCAAAGTGAATATATGACAACATTTCAAGGCAGCCAAGAACTTCAGTTCACATTGCTTAAGGCCTGACATGGAAAAGAAGAGATGCAATAGCCAGTAAAATAGCTAATGTATGGTAAATTACAGCTGCTTATATGATGCCTCCTTTGAGCCAGCATTTTTTATATTTTCTTCTTCATATTAGTATCCCACCCAACCTAACATTACTAAACACCACAACAAAAATATCAGTTAATAATATGACATCATAAGATCTGAGCAAGGACAAAGAAGTTTTTGGGTAACCACTGAAAATACAGAAACAAAATGCATGATTTGAAATTAGGGAGAATTCTTAACACTGGAGTTCTGGCAACTCAAATGCAGCACATAAGCAATCAGTGCTCACTCACATCTGAAAATAATGAGCTATCCATTGGAGAAAAAAATAAAAATCACTGCTTTGATGTAATACAGCACACTGTCAGACTTTATTGCATAGAATAGCATTAGTGCAATGATATTTCCAAGAGGCACACAAAAATACAATAAACAGAGTAAGAAATAACACTGCAGTCAAATATTTTGACATGGGGAAAAGGAGAAACTAATAAAACTCAGAAGACCTGATCACGTAACTGCTGTTATATTTTATGGATAAATTACTAGTGAAAACATTTAATTTAAAAATTTTCCATGTATTTAGAGGACTAAACCCATGAAGATGGTTCACTGAATAAAGATTTATAGTAGAAGAAAGGCTGTAACAGAAATATTATTGCTCATTAGAATTAAAATTGAATACTCCTTAGTGTTTGAGATAGAACGTTTATGTCATTGGGCACCAGCTGCTTTTCAAATATGTAGAGAAATTTTTCCCAACATTTGGAAAAACAGAACATTACACAATGTCACTAGTTTGGGCACTTTGTGAAAATCTTGTATGTTTTTAATGGAAATGTAGCAGATTGGAGCCTACATATATACATATGCTTTCTACAGGAATCTGCTTAAATCAAATAGAACTTGGCTCTTCTGTTTCTCCTGCACTAGTGTAGCCACCTCCCCCTTTCATTACATGCCACTGATGTGCACAACCCACAAGCTCCTGCTTCTGAAGTACTTGGGAGAATGTCAGTGTCACTCTAGGAACCCAATCAGCCATCGAGCTGGCTCAGGATGCAGACTCCAAGGTGCTGTAAACCTGTTAGGCAGCACTCATTTCCTGTTCTGTACAACAGCATTTGGTATGGAAGGTTTCTCGATGACCCTCACAGGGAAAACTGTGGGAAAAAAACTCCGCTAAGATCATGGATGGCAGCAAATGTAGAAGTTGGGGGGAGATCCTTCAAAATCCATTATGGTTTTGTTTTAAACTCAACGCTAAATCATAAAATCACAGAATCACAGAACAGTTCAGGCTGGAAGGGACCTTTAAAAGTCATCTAATCCAACCCGCCTTCCATGAGCTGGGAAATCTTCAACTAGATCAGGCTGCTCATAGCCCTGTCCAACCTGGTCTTGAATGTCTCCAGAGACGGAGCAGCCACTGCTGCTCTGGGCAACGTGTTCTGGTGTTTCACCACCCTCATCATAAAAGATGTCTTTCTTATGTCTATACATGAATGCAAAACTGTCTTTGCATCAAACTAGCTAAAAAGTGATATGTAAAGTACCTTATGAATAACAGCAAAGTAAAAGCAGAAGCAATCCGTATGTGGTGGATGCATGCATGCAGTCTGCCCCCATGTAAACCTTTCTCAGGAAAGCCTTTGACTCAGTTGAAGGCCACAGCTCTATAATCAGGTCATACCTCATAAAAAAAGGTACAAGTGCTGAACTTGGAGCTTTTAAAACTGTTTTGGGTCTAGTTTATAGACTTAAGGAAACTGAGTCCAACAGTATTTTTGCATCTTAGGATCAAAGAATCATAGAATAGTTATGGTTGGAAAGGACCTTAAGATCATCTAGTTCCAACCCTCCTGTCATGGGCAGGCACACCTCACACTAAACCATGTCA
>WYDI02001044.1:0-11541 GCA_009867235.2 Psittacus erithacus
TGGGCACCCTGTGCCAGCGCCTCAGCACCCTCACAGGGAAGAGCTTCTGCCTAAGAGCTCATCTCAGTCTCCCCTGTTTCAGTTTGAATGCATTACCCCTTGTCCCATCGCTGCAGTCCCTGAGGAAGAGAAACTCCCTTATGAAGCTTGGGCTGTGGTCAGGACCGTGTGTTGGAAGTGGCAGCCCGGCTGTGTATCAGGTCAGTCCCTTGCTTGACAGCTTTCCTGGGATCTGCACTTCTTTTTCCTCTGGCATAAGAATGCAGGGCCAGAACAGGCCAGGGGAGGGATTGCTGAGCCTAAAGATCTGTTGTCACAGGCAACCATCCCTCAAATCCCTTTCATGAACAGATCAAACTTCATATCAAAGCTCGTAAGGTCTAAAGCCATTTGTTCTTTTGCCAGTACTGCCCTTTTGCTGTAATGGCTCTTCTCTCTCCCTGATGGATAACTGCATGTGGAGCTACAATTCTGTGTAATAGGGATTGTGCAGAGCCAGGGAGATGAAGATGCCTTTTCTAACACTGCAGCTGCTTTATGGCATCCAGTGGGTCAGAATCTGAAATGTGCCCAACTTTTAGAAATAGCTATTAGGAGGTTACTTTGCTGCTGGCGTGAGGGGGACTCTTGGGTTTTACTTTCTGAAGGATCATAGAAAGGTTTGGGTTGGAAAGGACCTTAAGATGATCCAGTTCCAACCGCCTGCCACTGGCAGGGATGCCTCACACTGGGCCATACGGTGACCTCTGGTTCTGAGTGGCAGTTGATTTTTGGGTTGATGAAAAATAACATTACCTTAACTTCCTTGTTCCATCGCCTTTTCTCTCCTGCTTACGTTGTTAGCATCCCTGGAGCGGACATCCCGCATCCAGACACCCCTGCTGTGGCCCTGGGCCATGGGCAAGGAGGACAGGATGAGCAGCAGCAGCCCAGTTCCATCTCTGAACTCACTGTAGCATCATTTGCAAGACCTCAGGAGTCAGAGCCCCAGATCATGGCCTCAGTTACTGGTGCCTGTTTTGTCTTATCCCTGGTGTTGAGGTGGGGATCCAATTCACTTTGCAAGGGAATAGCCGAGGTTAATGCTTGCTTAGAGACACGAGGGCGGAACAGAACTGTAAAGAATTAGCAATTTCTTTCACTTTTGAGCTCACTGCATAGGTATTAAAGTAAGCTACAATGAATTGGTCTTTAATACTGCTTTACAATTCCTACCATTGTCTTCTAGTTAAATTTTGCTTGCTCAGGGCTTTTTCCCCGACAGAAAGAATTTGAGGCTGGAGGGAAGCAACAATAACTGAGGGATAAGCAGCTTACGTGGCAGTTCTTTTGTGGTTTGGAGGGGTGTTGCTTGATGTTCAGTGTTCCTCTGTTCGTACATTGCTCTGATAAACAGGAAGACACTGAGGTATCCCTCAACCCTCCACACTTAATCTGCAAAATCCACTGGGTTAAGGAAATGTTCTTGGAGAGGAGTGAAAGGAAAACAGCTGCTGAGGGATCAGATGTGGGAGAAGCTGAGTCTGTTTAAAATCAAGGCGTCATGACAGGGATGAGAGAGCTTGTGTGCGAGTTATTGCTTTGTCCATAACTCTGAATCATAAAGCAGGAGCCTCCTTAAACGTGTGTTAGTGCAGAGTGTGGATGAAGTTTTCAGTGATAAGCTTGTATGAGTTTATTTGATGCTTCCCAGGTGTAGAATGGATGGCTTTGCTTTCTTCCTCCATCTGGCTTCTTTTCAGGCGTTGGACATCCTGCAACAGAGGGTGTTATTAAGAGGTCAGATTCTAGCTGTCTTCAGCATGGGATCAGAGGGGTTGATGGTTTTTAGCATGAAATACCCAGTTGTGAGGATAGGTGCGATTAAAAAGGGATGGACAATTGCTCTGTTTCCAGGTGATCACGTCTTTTCTCATTAGCAGTGAGGATTCTTGCATGAAGTTTGTTGCCTCCTGTGTGATCTTCAGCATCTTCTGAGTGCGGTTGTTTTCAACATGGCTTTATAATCAACTACTAAAACTCACCAGCTTCCCCATGGGTCACGAGCTGCAGAGGGAGGAAGCTGTGTGTCAGGGAGGAGAACACACATCTGACAGGCCGGGCTTCGTGTGATTCATCACAGATGTGCTTGGAAAACCTGAAACATCTGTTCATTGAGCTGGGGAGCACAGGTCGGAACGCAGACACAGGGGCAGGCTTGAAACAGTGCTGCGAGTAGCAAAGTGGCATCGCTGCTCATGGTCTCACAACTGAGTGGCATTCAACCCTTATTCTGTGTTTAAATAAAAGCACTATGGAACGTGGCATTAACAAATGGCTGTTTCCTTACCTAGCTTGCAGCTCTTCTTGCCCTGTTAAAAGAGGAAAATCTGACTTTCCATTTGCTTATTTGAGTGGGTTTGTTGCCCTGGTTTTGTGGTCTCTTATCTTCCCAGTGACCACTGTCTGCCCGGGAAGGAACTGGGGACTGCAGAGCACAGCACAGGGTATCTGTGCTCTTAATCTAGAGGCAAATCCCCCTCTCCAAAGCGATAAGGTGGGGGAATATCCTATCTGACATCCTGGGAATGAACTCCTACCGAGAATGACATCAGATTCCAGTAATAGAATATGGCAAGAACCAGATTGGTTTTGAAACCTGGTATTAAAGTATATTCTAACTTAACCTGGGGAAGGCCTGAGACAGTTTCATCCAAGGAAACAAGCATAAGAGGAAGGCGGTCCTTGGTGGCCTGTAAAATGTAGGATTTACACATTGAACCATTACAGCAGAGCTGCACTAACTTGGGGATTGGAACTTTCTTCCAGACCATCCAGGGTGCTCAGAAGAGTTAAATCAGGTCTGTTGGACCTGAACCACTGGTTCCCACGTGGACTAAGTGATGGCTTTTAAACTGGAGCTTGAGCATAGCTAGAAATTGTTTTGTTCAGTGTCAGATCCCAGTGTCTGCATGGAGACAGGAACTTGCATTGCAAGAAGTAGGCACTTAACCATTTGAAAAGATCTTTTTAGCTCCGTAAAGTCATCCATCTTATCCCTGTGAAAATTCCCAGCTGAACACAAGGGGAATTTGCTGGGCAGTGTAATGTCTGTTTGGTGAGGCGTATGAATATGGGGGGGTTATTTTATTGCCCCTCAATCCAATGAGAGAAACCCCTTTCTAATTCCAACAAGCTCCCAGTGTTTTCCACCATCCCATCCCTGTTGTGGCAGTGTCAGTGCAGCGAGCCTGGGGCAGCCAGTGGAGTGTCACACTAATGCAGAGTATTGATTCCAAGTGCCAATTACGTGGAAGTGGTTTGTTTTAAATACCAGCTCGCATTATTGCTGTGAAGTAGTCAGCAAAGAGAACAAATAAAGCCACCAGTTACAGCACAGGACATGTTTTGGTGAGTACAGCTTGATTCTAGTGGTAAAATTGGTGTAATGCAATAATAAAAGTGCTTTTAAAGCAGTGAAACTTCTTTAATAACGGCAGGGCTGATCTCAGGCGTGCAGGATCAGGAAGCAGATTGCCATGGATATACCTGATGCAGGAGGACAGCAGACTGAGATGTGTAATACTTGGTTTAAACGAGAACGCTGCTGTGTTTGGAATGTCACTTTCTGTGTGCACTTGCACATGCACACGTTGGTCTGTCATGTAATTAAAGCTGACACACAGACCACAACAGGAAAGAGTCTGGTTGGGGATGACAGTACCAAAGGCTGCCCATGGTTTTTGATTGGTTTGAATAGCTGATGGTACTTGCTGTTATTCTCAGCCCCTCTATAAAACCCATAAACCAGAGGATCTGCTGTGCTTGAAGGAGCCCGTTTCATTTTCTGGCAGCCATTACGTGCTGCCAGTACAAAACCATCCTTTTCTTAACAGTCCTTTCCCAAGCTCAAAAATGGATTTTCCCCCCAGCCATTGTCATTCAATTATCACCTCAGGGAATGCATAGATATAACTGATGATCCCTTTAAAACATCCTGCGGTATTCCACTCCTCCCATCCTTCATTTTTCTCCTCGCTCCAGTCATTAAATGTAACATTGCCAGTGTATATTTTATAGGGTGACCCTGACGCCTGTCGCTTTGAGGATGTGCAGAGATAATAAGATTGTGCATGTAATGAAGGGCAGATAAATAGGGAAGTGTTTACGGGATGGAGTGTGGTGGCTTTAACTGCTGTATGGCTTGCCGCCCTCTCACATGAAGCACTGCTGATAGCTGTGCTTGAATAGTGAAAATCAATGTATTATAGGCACCGGGAAAGAAATCCTTGTGCTGTAGCCAGGAGCAGGGAAGTGGGTTGTTGTCCCACACCTGAACTCTAGCAATATGCAACCAAGAAACTTAATTATTGAGCTGGTACAGAAAGAAAGAGCAGTTAAAGGGGTAATGTATCAGTGCTTGGCATCTTCATTGAGAAACCCCTGCTCCTTGTATTGTGCTGCTAAACTTGATGGCAGCAGCGTTGATGGAAGAGGGGATGTGAAGGAGGAAGGATGTGAGCTCTGCTCTGAGAGCTTTTCTGAATCCCTTGCGTTTAATCCATCTGGGTATTTATCCTGCTCTCTGTCCTGGTGTGCGAGCTCCAATATTGAGAGCTTCTGGTTAACAAGAGACTGGCAGCGAAAGACGTTGCCTGAAACAGCAGTGAACCACAGGACTTTGATGTGGGTTGTAAAATGGAACTGAAAGAACTGCTGGCTCGAGAAAACAGGAGCTGCTCCCGTGCTCCTTGGAAAAGCATTTCATCTCTGTTCTGCAGAGCTTAATTCACCTGGTCCATGTGCGTTTTGTTAGGGGCAGGCCTTTGGGCATCAGGATGTAAGCGAAAAGGGAAAAAGCTGAGTATTTGCATTTTCTAAGGAGAGCGAATGGATGTTGAACAGAGGGTTGGGAGGAACCTGCCGTGTGCACCAGCCTCAGCTCAATAGAAGAGGTGCCCTGGCTCTGCAGGGGCTAAATGGCAATCTCCAGGCTCTGTATGCACGAAGCATTTTGCACCAAGTGAAAACATCACATCAGAAGAACTGGGCTCTGCTGGAATGGGAGACCCCACTGTGCTGGGGTGGGTGCCTGAGCAGAGGTTGGTGGAGGTATATGGGAAGGCACAAGGTAGAGGGGGTAATCCGGGGAGAGGAGGGGTAAGAAGTGACATGAATGGAGATCAAGCATGAATGGTGACCAAGCAAATCAGGACTTACATTATCAGCGTTTCTGAGGTTAGACATTGCAGGTTGGAGCTGTGTGGAAGATAAATGTGTACAAGGCACACGGGGTCTTAACTCCTTCGCTATTCTGATAACATCTTGATTGATCAAGAGCCAGAGATCCCTGTGGGATGTACCTGGTGACGCTGGCAGTGGTTACGCGCTGCTGCAGGACTGTAACTGCCACTATCAAAGATAGGCTCTAATAATTAATAATGGATGCAGCCAACAGGCTGTGAGTTCCTGTGGGGATTAGGGGCTCTGTTGATTAACAAAGAGGAGTCTCTAGAGGAAGAAGCCTTAATTACAAAAGCTTTCTTTTCATTCTGGCTTGACGTACAGCTGGAGAGAGGGTCAGCAGCTTTTAGCTGTGGTTGGGGCTTAAAAACAATGTGCTGGGGTGCTGCGTGTTTGCTTTGCAGAACTGTTAAAGCTGGTATTTAATCCCTAAAAATGAAGGAAACAGAATTGTTCCCACAGAGCAGACAGTGAGGGGAAGTTCGGTGAGGCACTCATCATCTCATTTCCTACCAGTACATAAAACCTTCGTTACAGACACTGGGAAAGGTTAGGGAATGAAAGACATGAACCTGACAGCCGGGAGTTCGATGTGGCGCAGAGACATGTTTACTGGTGTGTTTGCCAGGCTAGGGACAGTAACATTTGGGTTTCCCTGTGGCTTGCTGAAACCATACAATCAAGTGAAACAGGAATATTCAGTTGAAAGGAAAAGCAGCCTGTATTGAGGGCAAAGGAAGGCTGAGGAGCAGTCAGTGCTGTGCTTAAAGGGGATGGAGAGGCTGATCCAGATGGCCTGGTTTGGAACTATGAAGGAATTCTAACCCCAAACTGTCACTGGTGGAGCTGTTCACATATTTGAGGTTAATCAGTACAATTGTGATGCTCACACAGCACTGATCTTGGCCAGTTTATAAATCTCTTTGTTTCTATGGGCTATAAAAGTTTAAAAGGATGTGCTGAGGCTGAAGATGTGAATACTTCATTGGCTCTGTCATCAAGTGGAAGATGCTCTGCAATGGCCGAGTGTTGCTGTGTTACTGCAGAAAAATGGTTGTTTCAAACGAGACATTCCTTACATCCTATGTTAGATCTTTCTTTCCTTTTTAATCCCTGCTTTGGAGTCCCTATTTACTGGCTCTTTTCTAGCAGTGATGCCATTACTGTTTGTGTCTTCTACCCCTTCCAGTTCCCATGGGTAGCTTTGTTGTAAGAGCTGGGTTTAGTTTGCACTCGCCTATTAATATCGATTTATTTATTATGATGATTTGTAAGGAGGACAAATACATTCTCTGGAGACACTTACAGGAGTGGTCCCTGTGTTCAGGTAACGTAACGGCAACATTGGGTTCACTGCTTGAGGCACTTTGGAGTGAGATTTTCAGGTCCCAAACTTGTTTCAGCATGCTCAGGAGTGACACAGGTCTCTAAGGACCTGTTGTACCATAGGCCTGTGCCTGTGGAACAAAAGCATGCTTTGGGAGAGATAGACACTTGCTCTTCTTCAGGTCTGTAGAGGACTAAGCAGGGTGGCAGCGCTCATATAGCACAATTAGAAAGGATAAAGCTGTATCCCATTGCAGGCTTTTTCCACAAGAAAATGAAATCCAGAAAGTATAGATGGAGGCTCAGCTGGATCCCAGGGAAATTCTGTGATTCTCCCTCTGTCGGGAGTAAATTGACAGCATAAACCCAAGGAGTTCACCTGGGTTTCTTACACACCTATATCCTGGTTTGATTCCTGCTTGGCCAACCTGTTTTGCAAGGAGGTCCAAATAGGAAATGAAAGCAGTTAGAACAAGGAAACAGAGCGCTAGGACAGCCAATCTCCTAAAGGTCTTAGCAGAGACCAGGGAGAGAAGGCTATTGTCATCCAGAAGATAACAGATAGCTAGAGGAACTGCTAGATAAAATGCCTATACCTGTAAAATACGCTGGAGAATTGAGACCTGCAGGATATTCCTTAGGGAGCATCCCGCAGTATTTAATGTGGGGTGCTGTTTTTGTCGCGTTAGTAAAATATTGCTTGAGTTTTAAAAGCCTCTCTTACAACGTCAGTGATGTTTCAGATCCTGCAGCATTCCTGTGCGCCCAAGGTGGGCATGAATCAGTGCGACTGAACAGCCTGCTCTGACTTACTGCTTAATTAGAGCATGTGCAAACCTATTTGTCAGAGCTGGCAGAGACACGGAGACCAAACTTAACATGGGAAAAACGCCTTGCTTCAGCTCTCCTGGGCTGCTCAGTCTGGGCTTCCTCTTCCCTGCTGCGTGTTTTCAGTGCTTCAGCTTGTTCAGATCAGGAAAAGAGGTCCCAGTTTCCTCTCTGTGTGTAGGTTCATCACCAGAATGATGGGTTCCTACCTGGATACGGTAGGCTGCTCAGGTCAGAGGATTTGTTTCATAGGATCATGGAATGGTTTGGGTTGGAAGGGACCTTAAAGCTCCTCCAGCTCCAACCCCTGCCACGGGCAGGGACGCCTTCCACTAGAGCAGCTTGCTCCAAGCCCCTGTGTCCAACCTGGCCTTGAGCACTGCCAGGGATGGGGCAGCTTGCCTCTACCACATAAGCAGAGGTTGAAGGATTTGTTGAATCTCAAGGTGTGCTTGCACTGTCCTGTTTGCATCCAGCTGTGCCTCTTGTATCAGCAACCTTTGGGAGGGGAGATGTGTGTGATCAAGGGACCGATACCTTCAGTTTTGGCTCCCAGTCAGTCTGGCAATATTCTGGTTCATTCTGTGCAGTCTCAGGAAGGAGCCTGGAGGTGACAGGCACGTACCCGGGTCTGTGCAGAAGGGATGTGCTGTAAAGCTCCCACTCTGCAAAGCTTTGCACATGTAGTCTGTGTTCTTGCTGTCCCTTTGTTGTGACCAAGACTGTTGAAGCCAGGGGGTTCAGTGAAGGCGGGAGGCCTGGGGACAGTGGGTTTATGACAGGACTTCACTAATAGGGAGCATTAACTAAATTGAGTTGACTTAATAAAATCTTGATGCATTCCAGGAAGATGGTGAATTCATTAAGGCCGCAGCTGGACAATCTGTTCCCCTCTGCTTTGCCATGACTAGTTTATAGCCATGAAGAGAGTTGTCATTTACCTTTCATGTTTAATTACTGTAAAGCTATTCCCCTCCCCTGTGAGATGGTTTTTCCTCCCTGGCAGAGCAAGGCTCTGGGGAAATTAAACAGCAATTATTGTGTTTGCTCACTCTGTTATAGCATAACAGATACTTGAAAGTAAGTTGATGTGTTTGTGTGATCGGCTTCCATAAGAGCAGCGCCTGCTGCAAGCAGGGCTGGCAGAACCTCTCCAACCCAGCAGTGCACACACAGTGTTAATCCTCTGTGTACCTAAGGCAAGACTAAACACAAACCTAGGGCACAGCTTGTGTTGTGTACTTTCCATTTGAAAACTACTGATAAGAAGTGAGAAAACAGGACACGCAGCACTGGCTGGAGCTCTTGGTGGTTTATTGAGGCTATGCAAGAGTTGTGAGTAAGGCCTGTCCTGGTGTTCTGAGATACGGCTTGGAGAGCTTGGTAAGGATGCAAAACAATATGGGTGAGAGCAGTGGGTGCAAGTGGTGGGAGGGGTAAGAGAATTACAGCCTGGTTTAGGTTGGAAGGGACCTTAAAGCTTATCCAGTTCCAACCCCTGCCATGGACAGGGACATCTTCTACCAGAGCAGGTTTGCTCAAATAATGCATCTGCTCAGAACTGCGCTGCTTTCTGGGTTAAAATGCAGCCTAACACTGACCCGGTTCCAGCAGATACTGCTGCTAGATGTAAGTTTAGTCAGATGTTAACATACAAAAATGGAGTTGTGTTTGCAGAAGAGAGGTGGTGGTGCATCAAGTGAAGGTGAGGCTGTTACTATGAGTGGCTAAGCAGATTGGGAGAGAAGCAGTCTTCTACCCACACTGATGTAAAAGCTGTTTCTTGATGGAGTTGGTCCAGAAGGGCACTAAAAGCATCTTTTCTTGGATGTGGCACAGTACAGGAATGAGAGCTGCTCATTTGCAGGGTGGTTTTGGAGTACATGCAGGGGTCTTGCCTTCTGTTGGTGAGTGACACCAGTGGACAGTTGTGTCAGCAACATCAGTATCAGGGCATGAGAGGCAAGGTGGGTTTCAGGGACAGGAGGCATTAATGCCTTTGGTGAAAGGAGCAGTGATTTGGACATGGAAACGCTTCCTGCTGGAAGGTTGCCTCAGCACTGGCTGTGTTACCTCCAAACATCTGGAATGTGGTGACTGCTCTGGTTCATTAGAGCGGGAGCTTTGCTGAGGAATGGTTTTGCGTGTGCTCCAAGGGGCTGCTTCATTGAACACTCATGTTTCTCATTTGCGTTTGCATCAGGGTCATCCATGTACATGCAGCCATATAAAATCAGCCAGAGACCTCACCACTGGCAGTAGCTGTAGGTCTCACCCCTTCCTTCCTTTATCTCTGAAGCTTGGATATGAAGGGGATACCCCTGAGGTGCTGCGTGAGTGCAGAGCGGTGCGCTCTGCTTCAGCTTGTGTGATTTTAGTGCAGATGTTGCTAGCGATACCCAGTTTCTGGCACAGAAACTGAAAGGACATGCAATGTGCCTGCAGGTTGTTAAAGGGCTGTTCCCCTGGGCGCACACTGGCTATCCAGAGCATCCCATTCAGCGCAGCTGCTCCCACTGAGTGCCTGTGCTCTGTGCTGGTTGCAGTGCCAGCGCAGGGATGTGGGATGTGTTGACTGCGAGACCTTGTGGCAACAAAATGATCATTACAGGCCATTCATGTCAGCAGCGTTTATGCTTTTCTGTTTGCTTGCGAGCAAAACCAGCAGCTAATTTGCAAGGCTGCCTTTTGTAAAAGGGCCCTTTGATCAATGCTTGCCAGTGTTAATGTTTCAGTGGGCTATTGATTTCTGCAACAGCTTTTGTTCCCTGGATTTATGTGCGATGGGTTTCGGCAGCACACGCTCTGCATGTTTGATTAAAGTTCGTTTGACTTCACTTGCAGTGAGGCTGGAGGCTGCTTTTACTGCCTGTCTGCAGAGCCAAAGCTTTCCTGACTTACTCCTTTGTGCTCCAGCTTCTGCCCCCCATGCAGTCACCAGTATGCTGTTTCTAATCCTTCCAGACTCACTCCACTCCAGCATTTAATCCCTTTGGTAGACAATATAATATTAGATAGCCAGGCAGCTGGGAAGATCTGGCATGGAATTTTATCAGTGTAGGATACATCTATGTGCATCCAACATCGGTGTTCTCTCCGTATGTGTCGTCTCTGACTTGTCTCTCTTTGTCAGTTGAGTCATTTACTGAGTCATGGAGCTGTGCTGTCTGATGATGAATTTGAAGTGCAGAATAGCCTCCAGTCCTTTAATACATGCAGATTTCATAGGTGGGGGAAAACTAGTTGTTGAATAAACTTCTATTTCAGTTCGATGCAGTGGTGACAGCAGGTTTAGGAGGCTCTCAGCAGCATTATGGCCATTAACTCAGTATTTTTTATAATAGACACCCTTTCATCTTTAAGTGTGCTTTATTCCGCAGCGCATGTATAAGCTGTTAAACTTGCCTCCGGACCTGATGGGTTTGCAATGTGTAAACAGAGCTCAAATAGGTTCTCATTTTATGACGGGAGGGAAACAGATTGGCTTGCACTCTGCTGTTGCCATGTGTCACAGGACACATTCATTCCCTGACACAAAGACATGGGATTTGCTTGCTCCCGGTGCTGACACCTCGGCTTCGATAGAAATGAATTTATAGGTAAAATGCGCTGGGTTTGTTTGCAGGAGGCTTTCTGCCTCTGCACAGCATTTGCATGAGCTTCTCTGCAGAGCTCCTGGCGCAGGTCATAACCCTGCCTGACAAACAGTTGTGCCTCATGGACTTTGAGCCCACTTAATGGACTCCCAAGCAAAATGGCATTTCTAAAGCAAACACGCAGCAGCGGAGCAGGGCGCTGGGTGGCAGAACACGCTGTTCTTCCCAGGTCCGGCATAGCTGGAATGCTCATCTCCAGCCTGCACCCGGCTTTGGGGTTAGAGTCTCTTCAGGACAGAGTTTGGGGATTGGGCTTTCATTCTGTGGGGTTGGTTGGGTTGGGTTGTAGGGCTTTTGTCCTTTAAAAGCAGCGGTTGTAGGTGATGATCTCTGCTATGAAAGCAGGCTGAGAGAGCTGGGCTGGTTCAGCCTGGAGAAGAGAAGGCTCCTGAAGGGGAGACCTTAGGGCAGCTCCAGTGCCTGAAGGGGACGAGAGAGGCTTTGGCCAAGGGCCTGTAGGGACAGGCCAAGGGGAATGGCTTTAACCTGCCAGAGGGGAGACTGAGAT
>WYDI02001048.1:0-61922 GCA_009867235.2 Psittacus erithacus
GCGCCGCCGCCGCACGCTGCCGCCGCCGCCATCTCCGCTGTGGGCAGTGCCTGGACGAGGGGTGGTACCGGCGGGCGGAGGGCCCCCCCCCGCACAGCGGGGCGGGGCCGGGGGGACCCGGAGGGGCCCGGGGGGCGCGGCCGGCAGCGGGCACTGAGGGAAGGGGCGGCCGGGGGCTGGCATCGCTTCGGGATGCCACCGAGCTGTTCGGTTCCGCAGCGCCCTGCCCGCCTCCGGGACGGCGGAGCGTTGCAGCGGGTTTCAGCCCTAACGCGGGCGGGTCGAGTCGCTGTTCAGTGAATTGCATCCTCGATGTCGTTATCCGTTGAGAGAATGTTGCAATATTTGCATTGCGAACGCTCTAGGGAACGTGGGTTTGCTGTTTGAAAACTGATTTGTTTACCAGAATAAAGCAGGGGAATAGGATTCCGTTCAGCCGTCTTTCAAAAAAGCAGCTTGTTGGACAGATTTGACCCAGTAACGTCTCTTTGAGATGATTAATTTTTCAGTATCCCCAGACAAAACCAGTCTGTCTGCAGCAATACTGCTCGGAGCTATAAAGCGGGGAACTGTCATAAATTAAGTGAGCTGTAGTGCATGGGACACCTCCAAGGACCACCTAAGCACTGCAGGAAGCGGTGTGAGTGATTCAGGAGGTGGCCGCCTGCCATCTGAGTCAGTATGGAATGAATGCCCCTGAATGATGCTGAAGTTACTGGGTTTGGGAGCTGGACATTAACAATGGGCCATTACCAGTTCTCATCCCTAATGTCTTGTGGCACTTGTGAAAAAAGGAGCAGGTTAATTTGTGTGTCCTCATTATTATGTCCCTATTTCCAGGGGACTTTTCCTGCCATCTCAGCTGAACTTCATTTCCAGCACAGGGCCTGAATTCAAGCAAGGTTCAATCGCATGTGTGCAAGTGCATTCCTCTTCCCTGCCTTTTAGTTAAAGGGGATACTCAGCCATTCGTTCCAGGCTGTGCTCCTCTTAGGGAGTACATAATTGTGTAGTGAGGAAGGTGGTTCCTGGGTGTACGCATGAGCTAGATCTCTGGGCAGGTTGGCAGAAGGAGTTTGTCTCTGCTGGGAGCTGAACAGGCTTTTTGTCACACATGTTTTATGGGCTATCTATTAATTTACATCTTAGTTATACTGGTGCTACAAGGAAAAAATCCTGCGTGGATTCATGTGGGATGAGGTGAAATCGCACTGTCCCCAGGGACCACAATAACCACCACCAGGTTGTTTCCTCAGTGAGGCGGTCACAACAGGATGCTCAGTGACATACAACATGCACTGAACTGTCTGGAGAGGACGAGGGGTGATGGTTTTAAACCAAAAGAGGGGAGATTCAGACTGGATGTGAGGAAAAAGTTCTTTACAGTGAGGGTTGTAAAACATTGGCACAGGTTGCTCAGAGAGGCAGTGGGTGCACCATCCCTGGAGACATTCCAGGCCAGGCTGGATGCGGTTTGAGGCAAACTGATCTAGTTGACGATGCCCCTGCTAATTGCAAGGGGGTTGGATTAGATGAGCTTTGAAGGTCCCTTCCAACCCAAATTGTTCTATGATTCTATGAAGAAGTCAGAAATCCTCCTGAATCCATGTGTGTGCGCGTGTGAAGTTGTTTGGATGTGCATTCATATCTTTGCAGGACTGAGGCACTGATTTGTTCAGCGTACTGTGAAGTCCTTGGGGAATACTTGCTTTATGCCAGCTATTGTGGTTCATGAAAAAAACCACATTCACACTGAATTTATTACTCTAGCTGACCAGAAACACCACGGAGATTGTAGATACAGCACAAATATGTCCTTTCACACCCCAAAAGATAGAAATAGGAGGAGTTTTATGTTAAATAGTTACATATTCGGGTAGCTTTTTCGAAACTACGTGGCTTTGACCTGGTTCTGCTCCCATTTAAGCCAATTTTCCACACTGATCTCAGCAGAAGGGGGCCCATACTCACCCAGAGACCCCACAAACATACTCTGAGGGAGCTGAGGAAGGATGCTGACACTGCAGACCAGCTCCAGTGTTTTCTGTCAGCTTGTTGCGTGAATCCAGCTTTGTTTGTGGAGAGTTCTGCCGATCTCCAAAGACCCACTGCTGTTCCAAAGACCCACTCCAATATCTTCTGCCTGTGCCAAAGATGTTGCAGGAATGTGCCTGGCATACATGAGCTGGAAAGCAAAACTGAAGTGTTGTCTGGGGAGACTCCAAACCTGGTCAGAATCGGAGCTCTGTGGACCAGATTCTCCTTTACAGGAAATCAATCTACTACACTTAGTAAAGTTCGCCTACTTTAAATGCTTTGGTTTATTACTGTCAGGGTGGAAGGTTGCTGCAATGTGAGAGCCTGACTGGTGGGAGGTTGGCAAAGGCTTGCATGGGTTCATAATCCAGAAGGGCAGAGGGGAGGCAGCGGTTAATCAGTTGCCAGCAGTAGCTCTTGATGCCTAGAGATGTGCATGGGGATTTTCCTTTTATCACAAGCCCTTTCCCAGCTCCTCTGCCCTGAGGCAGGAGAGTAACAGAGCAACGGCCAAGGCCAGGGTCCCAAGACAAGCCCAGGACCTCACTTGCAGAGGCTCAAAAGCAGGTTCTCCTTGGCCTGCCTAGCCACAGCTCCCCAGGGTCAGCACAGCATGAGCACCTTCTGCAGCAGCAGAGACATGTCATCACTGTTGTGACTGATGCCTGAGAGCTGCACAGGAAACTCAGCAGGCTTTGGTTTGCCTGTGAACTGAGCTGCTTTGCTAACTCCAGTAGTAGTGATACCTGCCTCCCAGCACTGGTCACCACTAAAACCCATTGTCTCTCCTTGTGCACCCTACAGCACATTGCCATTGCCGGATGTGAGCTGCTTTGAGGGCTACTCACAGTCTTGTGCACTAGTTTCAGGTGTGCAAGGGCTTCCTCCTCTAGCAAAGGTCCTGTTCTTTACAATGAGAGGGAGAAATGAGGTGGAGAAGGTATAAGAACAACAGGGAAGTTGGAGGAAACCAGACGTGACAAGTGCTGAAGCTGAGCTCAGATTTGTGGTGGCTTCATGCCAGATGAGATCACAGCTCCTACGGAATCTTGTCTCCTTTTATTTCCTTAATATTTGACTTTCTTGCTTCCTCAAGAAGTAGGAATTGCTATCTTCAATCACTCGCTTTGAATACTGTCTACTTCTCAAACAACAGTGCAAACAGTGGCAGAGGGGGGTGTCTGACAAACGCCAGTGTTTATGGTCTGCAACGGAATCCCTCTAAGCCTGTTTGGAAAACTAACTGGAGATGGAGCCTGGATTAGAAGAGACCTTGCCAGCTCTCATCCTTGTGCATTTATGCTAGGATTATTAAAAGGGAGGTGGGATGGGGAATGACTTGGCATGCCTCCTTCCTTGTGGTCTGCATTCAGTAGTGCAGATTAGCTGGGGGGTCTGGAAGTGGGTCTCTTTTGAATGTCTGAAGTTAAGCATGTAAATCCTTAAGAGCACAGAGTCTTAGACTGGTACAGTCTTTGTAGATGTGCTTTATGCCTGACTGAGACTAACCTTGCAGAAGTAAGCCAGTGGACTGTAGCAAGACAAAGGGGATGCTGTTACTTTGCATTTTGGGGGGTGTATAAAGACAAGCAGACAGAAAACATGCAGCTTTCTATGCCCAGGGGAGACAGAGAGAGTAAACACTCTGCCCGGAAACATGTACGTGCTGCATGCAGGCTCTGCCTGTGGGAATTAAGGGAAACAATGCAACAGATAGTGAACAATGAGCTTCTGTAATGTACAGCAACAAAGCCAAAGTAACCCAGTGTGCCGCAGAACAGAGAAAGAGACTGTTAAAACAGCAGCCTCATGAGGTAGAAATCCTGCCAAGCCTGCTTAGAGGACAATCAACAAGCCCTTCTCAGCTGGAAGACTGCTCAATGTGGTGGAAAAAGGGTAAAGAGTGGGATGAAGGAGGAAAAAAGAGGCATCCCCAGGGGCCCTTTGCAGGAACAAAAAGTAGTAATCTTCCTTTTAGTTAGCCTCTGCCTGTGAATTCAGATGTCAGCACAGTCAATACAACACTTCATGAACACAAGTAAATGGGGCTGTTGAATGAAATGAAACCCTTAATCTAAACCAAAGTGGAATCCAGGTATTTTGCTTTACATTCACCAGGAAAGGAGGGGCCTGCTGTGGTGTCTCCTGTCACTGCTCCTTTGCCTTCAGCACAGGGTGCTGAGCGCGAAGTGGCTGCCTTAAGGAACAGGATGTACTTAACTGGAGCTCTTGGATGCAGAAGATGCTCTACAAACTTCCAATCCGATTTGAAGCAACCCTTACTACATCAGCTGGTCGCCCAGTTACCTCTGAGGTGTATGCATTACAGGTGAGACTACCTCTTAATGCCAGGAGCACCCCCTTAAAATCATGGTAGCGTTACTGGCTGATAACTGCAGTTAAAAGGACACATCACAGCACTCCTTTTGCTCACTGCGCCATATGTCACAAGCCTATAGCAGGGGGCTAAGCACGCGGTTGCAGTCTGTGCATGAGAAGCCCCTGGGAGTGGGGAAGCAGGGGAAAAAAAGAGTTCTTGCTTCTTTGATGGAGGGCTACGAATGGAAAACGAGGATGATACAGACTAGCAGCTGCGGAGTAGCTCCCGGAGGAGCAGCTGAGCAGAAAGCTCCCTGCGCTGCAGATCAGTGCTGCCTCTGCTCCGTGTGCGGCTCACGAAGAGCAGCCGCAGAGCTGGTGTGAACGGTTCAGCTCTGTTGGTCTGTGCCCCCTGAACCGCGCACGACGGGGCTGGGAACGGCGTTACCTTGCAGCGTGAGGGAGCAGCACCCTCTGCTGCTGGCAAGCTCTGCTCCAGAGCACCTTTTTACTCTCAGACGCCCAAGTACTGGCAGAGAGGAAGCAGCTCTGGAATAGCATCTACAGCAATGTCCCTCTGCGCGTCAAAACACTGCAGCATGTGGGTGGTTTGTCAGACAGTTTGGTCACGTCCAAGCACTGCTGTTAGGAAAGGAGATGCCAAGCAGCATCTGCTTGCAGCAGATAATGGCAGTAAGAACAGGCCCTGGCTTTGTGCTCAAAAGCTTTCGACTGCTGCTGTTCCCGGCAAGTGTTTGGCTGGGCCTGTTTGATAGACATGACTGGATACACACAGGGATGCTGTGGGATAAAGCTCTCCATTCCCCCAGCAGCATTCCTCTGGCCTCTTCCAAATCTCCTATCCCCATGAGGCAGCTAATTTACTATTGCTGCAGAGCAGGAGGAAAGGGGAACTCAGGCGAGCAATGTGACTCACCCTGTGAATCAGCGGCAGTGTCCTGCCCTTTCAGCTCTCTCCTTCTAACCACAGACCAGCGATACCCATGGGACTGAGAACACAAGGAAGGGGTCCTGCCTCCTTTCCCTTTGCAATGCCATCATGGGGCACACAGCATGATGCTGTATCATGACCAAACTGGCTCTCTAGAAAGCTGTGGGATGATGCAGGATCCATGCGGCCAGATGAATCCCATGAAAGATGAAAATCACCCATGGTTTTTCCTCTCCCTTTTGCTGAGGACTTTTGCTTTTCCCAAATTAAGCTGTTTAACATCAGTCAGATCTATCCCATAAGCACATTCCCAAATGGAATATGCACACCTCGGACAGAGTATTTGGTCTCTTCCTCCCGTTTCCCCTCTCTTCCTGAATCTGATCCCAGGTTTCCCTTCTTCATGTGGGGAAATGAGCTAAACTTATTTATGGTACCAGCTGCAGCTCCAGTCCCCCCCAGCTCAGCCAGAGAGAGGTATTTCAGCTCCTATTCCACCACCAGGTTCCCTGCAATCAGCAGGGGAACCCTGCCCGGACCTTCATTCACAGACAGGACCGGGCCAGCCCATAAAACATGCCCATGCCAGAAAAGCAAAGCATGAAAAAACCACCTGAATCCCCTTAAAAATAGGCTGGGATCTACAGAAAAGAACGTGCTGTGTCTGAGCACAGGTCTCATTTCAGCAACAGCCCCGCTGCTCACTCACACAAGACCCAGATTGTTCTGTGGCTAAGGAGATGCCTACAGAAAGGGAGCCCTGTTTAAGGAAAGTCTGAGGCGATGTCTGGTCACAGCGCTACCAAGACACAGCTCCTGCGGGAAATTCCTCTCTGGCAGAGGAGAGCCAACGCGTCCCGCCGCAGGGAGCAGCCTGAGGGCACTGGCCTGGCACAGCGGCGCTTGCAGGGGAACCTGGGGCTGCATTGCTGCAGGATGTAGGGCCAGCTCTCTGCAGGAGGAGCGGCTCGAATGAACTGGGTCGATTCACGTTACCCACAGACGTTTCACAAGGCAGCTTGTTTTGGGATCACTCTGGCTCCTCAAATGGACTGGTTTTCACTCACTCCCCTTCCTTACCCCTTCTTATGCATCAGTCCCTGTGTGGGGACAGAAAGGCAATAAACCAAATCCCTACTAAGGCAGGCGATGATCCAGAGGCCAAATCCTACTGAGGACTGCCCTGAGCTGTGGCCAAAAGAGAGGTGAAGCACACCACCAAAATCTTTGTTTTGAAAAGCATTAAGACAGTTTTGATGATTTGCCACCACTGCCTCTGCTCCCCGTGTTTGGGGAGGATTCACTAATCCTGTAACTGCTTTGGGGACCTCTTTTCAGTGCTGTGTAACAGTCTAAACTAGAACAAAACTCTCCCTAAACTAGAATTAAACCGCTTCTGACCTGGATGGGAAAATACTGTCCCAGCCCTATGACTTGGCTGTTGTATCTCCTCACTGGCATAGCCATCTTCCAATGTATGGGCTTTTTAGTTCAGCATTACCAACAGCATCAGAAAGTATCATACACATCATAGCAACATACCTGGACACCAAAGGGAGCACTGGAGAGGATCTGGACACTGAAGAGGGTAAGACCCATATCACTTAGTACTATTGAAATGCCCTGCTATAGTAGCAGCCAGGAATGCACTGAAACCCCACAAGAGACTGTGAGTGACAGTGCCCTTTCAGAGGCCAGGCCTCTGTGCTGGGACCCTGTGTAATGCCAGAGCTTGTTCTTGAAGTTCAACTGTATCATCTCAGCTCAGACCTTGAATAGATGATAGTTAAACACAGCTCTATACAGTCTATGTTATTAAGCAACTCCACTGTGATGACGGTATCTATGTAACTCAGGGAGTAAATGCAGCTTAGCAGAGACTTCCCTAAGTCTTTCCTGTTAATTTCAGGACCCTGTAAAGAACCGGGTGGCTCCATTTTCTCATCTTAAAAGGGCTTTGGCTGTTCCTCTGGGTTGCGAAGTCCTGGCCTCATTTGGATGATACACAATGAAAGAGTCGGTGAACATTTAAGCCTGCTGTTCGCACACCAGAAATCCAACATTGCCTTCCTTGTACAACTAGAGCTTGAAAACCTCCCCCACCAAAAGGACAGGGAAAACCCCAGAGTGACCACCAGGCTTTGAGAGAAGTGAAAAGATACTGGCATTAAAAACCATTTATTTTCTTATAAATATAATTCTCTATTCATTACACAACGCAAAAAGAATCACAGAATTTTACTCATGGAAAAAGAAGATTTTACAACTCCATTTATAAAGTTGAAAATGAATTACTTACAGTGTTAGTTTCCTGTAAAGTATACCAATAATCACAGCACTGAATTCTTGGAATGCACTTGCCATTAAAAAACCCAATAAAATTGGTATCAATACTCACCTAGGACAGAAGCAGGCTTTAAGAAGCTCCCCCAAGGAGCTGCTTTTGCAAGGAAAGGTTAACACAAGCTCTCTAGAAGGTGCACACCTCCTATTAATAGCTTTCCAACACAAAAATAGCACTGCTTCCTTGGCCTGAGGCCCAGTGGATTTCTACCATTCTTCCTCATCAGATTCACTGCTCATTTAACCCTCTTCCCATCAGCAGCCTTTTGCTTGTCACAGATTTGATGTATTTAAACAGATTCGGGTTTCATTTGGCAAAGGTGAAGTATTAAAGAGTTGAATGGGAATTGTCTGTGTAAAGGAAAAGAGTTGTAAAGAAGCCCCAACCCCCCAAAGAATCCAGGCAGTGTTCACAGAGGAAAGCGTATGTGAGCTTTTACTGGCTTTAATAAAGTCTAGAGTGAATTTGCGGGTCCCCCATTAGAGACTTCACAAATGAACCCTGTTTTCAGCTGGAAAGAGCAAAAAAACCCGACCCTCCCCATGCTTATGTAAAAGTGCAAATAAACCTCTGTAAAATCAGTGTTTATTCCAATAGGTGCCAGCCAAATATTACCAAGCAAGTGTGCAGAAACAGGAAAACACCAACGCCACAGTCATCCATAAAGTCATAACAAACTGTCATTCACAGCAAGATAGGTCAATTTTTTACTGAAACTTGCTCCTTCTCACCAAATGAACTGGAATGAAGTTATTAACATGGCTGGTTTTGTTTCCAACATGAAAAATGATGTTTGAATATACGGGCATACCAGACCTAAAACATCTTCCTTTGCACAGCTGCTTCAGCCACTCTATTACATTCTGGAGCCAGTGTTTGCTAGCACTCATCTATGAGGAGAGTTATTGCAGTTAAATCCTAGGTGTATGCTCTTACTCCAGCCTCCATTGTCAGCATATCCACTTGACAAGCCAGTCCTGCAGCATCTGCTCACCTTCCTCCTGCTTTTTTAGGCTACTGTCTTCCCCTGGGATTTATTTTCACCCCTTGGTGTTTGTGCTCCTAGTCGAGGCTGCCTGTAACCATGAAACAGGCAGGAGCACTTATGAGCCCCCACAAGAGATGGATAACCAGCCATCCCAGTTGTCAAACCAGAGCGGTTAAAAGCACTTGTGTCTCTTCTGCCTTTGAGCTCTTGAGAAAGCTATCTCCACCACAACTTCCCTTCCTTCCCATGCTACAGCAACGCGATGCGCATCAGTGCAACTCAGCTTAGTCAAATACAACATGTAAACTGCAGCTTTTCTGGACCATCCACAAGGTGTGGGGGGTGTCTGCCAGAAATCACAGCCATTCCCTGAGAATTTGGCCTTTTCCAAGGTCTTCTGCCAGGTTATGTTCTCCCTGGCTCTGTTGGCTGAGGCACTGTTGTGAGTACCAGGCTCTCCAGAGCTTGTGCAGTGCACTTATCTGTGCAGTTAGCAGAGGCAATTGATTCCTGCATTAATACAAGCACTATGCTGAAAGGCAACAACTTGTGAACCTGGCTGAATACAGGTGGTATAGGTCTGCCCACCTTGCTTCATGTGCTGTCAGTCCACAGCACCTATTTGTACCTGGATTCACATCTTCATCACTAGGATCCAGCAGATCCCTGCGCAGGGAAGGATGTGAAGCCGATGCCTATTGCCCAGCTTTCTAAAGCAGTCTCCTTCCTTCCCCTGCAGACTTTCAGGTCCCTAAAGGGTCACCAGATCCCCAGGTCCACTCCTGAGGTTCCTATTATTCCCTTGTGAGGCTCAGGGCTGTGAAAGGCAGGCAAGCCTGGCACAGCCCCGCAGCAGCCCTGCTGAACGAGCAGCACACAACACTGCTGCTTCTCGAGGTCCAGGCGCCATCTCCTGTCAGCACTGGGGTCCCTGCAGAGCCCTCCGGCCCTGGGTCACACACACACAGCTACTCCTTTGTGGAAACAGGACTGGCATCCTGCGAAGGCAAAAATTAGGAAGGGGAGAATGGGGTCTGTAGGTAGGACTGGATGTCTCCAACCCTTCCTGTGAGCAACAGAACAACACGTCTACAACCAGTTACTGCTGTCCTGTCAGAGATGCAATTGGTAGTTCCGTGTGCTCAAGAGATAAGCACAAACATCCCCCCCCTTCTAAGTCAGTCTCTTTGAGTTCAAACCTCACCACCACCATCTGCAAACACTGTAACTACGTTAATGTGTGCTGTACTGACAGACATGTGGATGGTTTATAAAGCCGCCTCCCACAGAAGTTTTATAAGCCACTCAGTGCCATGGCAAGCCTCAATTCTGAGGACAGGGAAAAGGTCATTTCAGAGAATGAGACCAAGACAGTTAAAGAAAACATTTCCTTGCTAGCTAAGCCCAAACAACTCTGAACACCAAGCTTTTCCCTCAACAATTATTGCACATCAGCCAAATAACAGCTCTGTGAATGCCACATTCCTCACACTGTCCCCATTGTTCTAACAGCATAAAAAGCAATGTGTCTTCCTTCTCCATCCCCATGGTACCAGCTCTGCACTTAATGAAAGCAGCAAATTACTGCTTATAACCTCAGCCTCTGCTGCTGGGCAATTTGCAAAGACTCAGGACCACAGGGAGCTCACAAATCAGTGTCACCATTTAGGGGCTCCATACCACAAAAGCAAACGGGTGTCTCTGCTTACAGCCACAGTCCATGTCTGGTTGACACCCGCATGGGCTGCATACACGAGACTACAGAGCCATGGGCACAGAACCATCATTTTACGGAGACAATGGCTCTGTCCTGGCCAGACTGACCAGGGTAAGGGATAAACATGTTATCACTGTCTTCTAGCCTGAGAATTAAAACAATAACCATAAAATTTGGCAGGTACTTAGCTTAACAAGTCTCCTGTAGTGCCTGCGAGGTAGTTAAATAATGCCAATGACCACAAAGGCCTGACAGGGAAAACTGAGGCACTTGAAGGTGAGGTAATCCGCCCAAGGCCACAGTCAGAATCCCTAGCAGAGCCAGAAATGCTGCCCTGGGCTCCTGGCTCCTACTTGGCTCTGAACACTGAGCCGAGCTCCTTTCCAGGCTCAGATGTCAGAGGCACTGCAGGCCACAGGTTAGAGGAGTCCTTCAGAGATGAAGCTGCTGCTGGCAACAGGAAAACATGGACATTGTGTAGGAAAATCCACTCGGACAAGGGAGGAGGGGCACTGTGAAGGCATCACCCAAGCAGAGCTTCATAATCCACATACCACACGAGCTGGCCGGAGCCGGGGCTGACACCAGAGGCGGGCCATTTCCTGGGCTCATGGCCCACTCTGCTGAGCAGGGTGGTGATGTCGTGCTTACCCTTCCCCAAAACCAGCACAAACACCCTCCTGGCCTTGTTGATGAGGGGCAGGCTCAGGCTCATCCTTTGGTGAGGTTTGACAGGGCTTTCAGTCAGCACCACAGCCTGAGCCCCTTCCAAACCATCTTCAGAGTGGGGGAAGAGCGAGGCAGTGTGCCCATCAGTGCCCACGCCCAGCAGCACCAGGTCAAAGCTGGCATTGGCCACCAGGGCCATGATCTCCTTGGCGTACAGCTCCGCGCCTCTGTCCTCTTCCACACAGAGACGCTGGTTCAAGTGCACAGGCATGGGGTGGACGTTGAAGTAGGGCACCCTGACGCTCTGGAGGAGGTGGTTGTGCAAGGTGAAGAAGTTGGACTCGGTGTCAGTGAGGGGGACACAGCGTTCATCTACCAGCCAGATGTGGGTGTGCTTCCACGGGAAGGCATAATGGTGTCTGGCCAGCCGCTGGAATAGGACCACCGGGCTTGAGCCACCCGAGAGTGCGAGGTGGAACTGCCCAGAGCGTGCCACAGTCCTGCTTGCTGCCTTCTCCATGTCAGAAGCCAGCTGGGAAATCAGGTCCTCAGACCATGCTGAGACCAGGGGACTCTGCCGAAACTTGGACTGGATGGTCCTGAAATCACTTGGCATCAGCCTGCTGGGGTTCAGCAGTTCCAACGGCTCTGCCATGGTGAAAGCCACTTCCCCACTCACCATTTCAAAGTCTAAGAGGCGCTGGTTCTCCACACCCCCCGGGTAGAGGCGCAGGGGCTGGTTGGAGATGCTGTTCAGCAGCGGTGTCCAGAACGCCCAGGAGGCCAGCAGGTTCTCGGTGGTAATGAAAAAGTCCTTCCTGCCATGGTAGATGTTGGAGATGAGAACAGAATATGCATCTCTCTCTTTCACAGGGACATACACATAGTAATCAGACAATGGCTGTCCAAAGATGCGCAGGTCTGACTGACCCACTTCTTCTCTCCAGCTGCCTTCTGGCATGATGGGCCTGAAGAGGTTCCTGCTCACCAGCACCGCAGGGGTGTTGAGGGCACCGTGTCCAATGTAGAAGATGATCTGCTTGGCTTTACACTGGCTGTGCCCTGCATCTCGCAGAGTCTCGCTCTGAGTGCAGTAGGCCCGGTTCTTGAAGAGAACACGGACATAACCTACCCGTTCATCCAGAGCTTTCCCAGAAGTGAGGAGGAAGGGGACCCCTTCCCAACGCAGGCTGCCGCTGCGAACCAGCACACCTGAAATGACAGGGCTATCAAATTAAACCTCAACAGCAAGCAGATTTGAGGGGGTCTCTTATCACATACCTATCGCTCTTCCTTAGCTCCCAGAAATCTTGGCATCCACTGTGTTTCTTGCTCCACATTCAGCCCTTTCATGATATCACTGCACTAACTGCCCTCCAGCTACCCCGCTGTGCTTCCCACAGACCTGATAAGCCTTCTTTCATCTTGCATGAAACCAGTTCCTAAGCATGAGTATCATTCACACAAAATCTCTCACGTTCAGAAGACACAGCATGGCCAGAAATGGCCTCGTGGTCTACTAATCACAGAGAACTGCCAATGCTTTACTCCTCAGATGCAGAGAACAACCGGTCTTTATGAAAAGGCAAAGCAGTTTGCAGGACACTTCTAAAAATAACATGGAGATCTTATCAAGAATAATGGGACTTAGCTCTTATGCAATGCTTCATTCCCTGGATCATTAGTAAACTAACACGACAACAGTATTATCCTGTTACGACTCCCAGTTACCATGCTGGCAGATGTCTGGAGACATCCCTGTGTCAGCGGTGAGGTCCAGAGTCATGGACCTGGTATCAGCACACAAGGACTCTCATCTCCTGCTCTCATCAGCTCTAGACTATTTCCCTCTCCAGGGCCCAGACCAAACTCTCACCTGCAAAGGTTGGTGTTGTGCTGATGTAGTCTTGTGCCTTCTGCAGTTCCTCCTGTACTTGGCTGGCATAAGCCTGATACTGACCCAACACAGCACTGTTTTTCTCCAGGCCCCACAAGGACTGGAAAGCCTGCAGCTTGCACTGCAGAACCTCTTCAGCCCTGCTCACATTGGCTGGCAGCTCCATGGTCAGGAACATCAGGGCTTCAGTGAGGTGGTTCTGCAGCACATCCCGGATGACTCCATACTGCTCATAGAAGCTGGTGCGGCCTGAGGAGGAAAAGGAGGTAAGATGCTGGTGAGCTGATGTGGTTTTCTTGCAGACTCACCCTCTGCATGTGTAATGTGTGTGCCAAGGAGAACAAAGAGCATAAGCCCTAGCTGGTTTGCACCAAGCTCTTCTCCTGGCCTACTAATTAACTTGAAGCTACCAAGCTCAGAGAAGTTGTGGATGTCTCATCACTGGATGTGCTCAAGGTCTGGCTGGACAGGGCTTGGAGCAACTTGGTCTAGTGAAAGATGTCTCTGCTCACAGCAGGGGGTTGGACTAGATGCTCTTCAAAGGTCCCTTTCAACCCAAACCATTCTGTGATTCGAAGCCTTTGCTCTCCCTCCAAAATGTCTCTGCTACTAAAATAAAGATAAAAGGTTCTAGGGGACTGCTTGTTCTCCACAGAGCCAGACATAATCCTTCTTTTGGGCGCTTACAGAGCCTAAACCCAGCAGGAGTAACGCTCTTGCTGAGTTCACAGAGGAGAAGGCAGCTTTGCTTCCTTGGACTGATTGTGCTTTCAGCAGCTGCAGTCAGTGACTGGCAGCAATGTCCAGCTCAAACCTCCCACATACAGCACGATGCCAGGCCCCTGTGTAACCATCACCCTGACACTCCTGTCCCATAGGTCACAGCACCCAGGCCTTGGACTCCACACAACACGCAGTTATACACAAAAGCTTTGACAGAGTAGCTGGAAAGCAGGGTCAAAGCAGTTACCCCAGCAGGTCCACACAGTAAGCACTGCTCTTCACTCTCTTTTCCCCTGTTTTCATGTCCTAAGAAGGCTCTGGCTCAGCCTCCAGAGACAAAATTCCCTGCACAAATCCCTGCTTCTCTTCCCCTGCCTGACCTCTCATGCAGATGGGAACACAGGGAGAAGGACAATGCACTTAGAAAGAAAGTGACTCAAACAGATGCTTTTCTGCAGTCCAGCAGCAGCAGGCTACACACTGCAGACTGCATCACAGCCATAGGCTTTCCCTATTGATTGATACATTTATCTCCCTTGCTCTAATCCAAAGGCACATTCATTAATGTAATCAATGCTGCAGAACTGCTGGGAGCCAGGCTGCCAGCTGAAGCTGCACAGGGGGAAAAAGATATCAAATGACAACTCAGAGAGTTGTTCAGAGCAGGGAGGGTACAGGGTTGGGGCTATGCACACACAACATTGTTCTCCCTAAATCCCTCTGCAGTGCATCCCTCTCCCACAAACAGGCCCAGGTGAGGTCTGGGTTGCAAAACCAAAGATTATTCAAGTTTGATAAATTGCATTAATTGAGTTTGTGGTGTTTGAGGAAGGAATAGAGGGAGGGAGAAGAGAAGAGGAGGTAAAGCGAGTGAAGGAGCAACCCTGATGTTGCAGAACTGAGGGTGCCTGACATCCCAGTAAGTGCTGCGGGTGGCAGTCCAGCCCGGAGTGCTTTATGCTGAGCACTGCAGAGCGGATGCTGCAGCACTGCAGGGAGGGATTGCAGCCATGTCCTTCAGCAGGAGACCCATGCTAGCAACTTGGATTTTCTCTCTGCAATGCTCTTTCTTACTACAGGGAGGAAGGGACAGAAACAGGCAGGCAAACACAGGCTGAGCTAGGTACCTGGACTGACACCAACTAGCTGATAGGAGCAACATCGAGACAAAAGATGCAAGAGCATCTTCCAAAGAACAGCACAAATGCATGCTCAGTGTGAGCTTGGTAGCTAACAGGACAGGAATACAAAAGCGTTGTTGTTACAACAGCTGGAATGTTGCAGCTGAAGATTGCATCAATTCCAAATCCAGTGCTTTTAACCAAGATTTAGAATAGAAAGCCGGGGACAATCCCCTCCAAACTGTAACAGACAAAGGTGGGGGATTCTGCCCCTGCTCCCAGTTGAACTGCGATGGGAATCTTTTCTTGGAAGCAGCAATACCACCTGGATGTGAGTCAGCCGCTAACATAGTCTGAGAGTCCCTCTCTATCTCCAGGGAGCAACATACCATTTATCTGCTCCTTTTTGTTACTGCCCCAGCACTGCCTCAAGGGCCACTTTCACATAAGTAATGAAGCCGCCAGTTCTTCTCATCCACCCCAGCTCCGCACACTCGCCTCACCAACCTTTAGCATCCACAGTCTCTTTCAAGACAACCTCCACTCTTTCCACATGATGTCGGTTCCAAATTGGATCCAGAAACTGTCGGTTCTGATCTCGAAAAGGCAGGATATGGGCTACAGCCTGAGAAGGGAGAAATCAAAGAGCCAACAAAAACTCACCACATTGCCACAGTATCTCTGCCTCACTGCCCATCCAGCACTGGGATGTACCCAGCTCTGGAGTGCTAACAGGCATGTCACACAGCAGAGAGCAGAGTGGGTCAGAGAGGAGAAAATCAGCAACGGAGTGATGCATAATGGGGTCTCCAGTGACTGCACGCAGCAGACATTAAAGGTTTTTCTGAGGCATTTTGAGGTTTCATGTGAAAAGGCTGAACTACAAACTGCAAGGCACTCAGTTTCTATCTGTCAAAGGACAAAGGGCTGAGTCAGACCATCCTGGGACTAACGCACAGTTACGAAGTGCTGAAATACATCAGATCAGATGCTTGCACCACTAAAGCCATCTGCTCTTTTGGGGAGAAAAGGAAAAGAAAGGAAAGAGAGAAGAAATCCCCTCTCTCAGTAGAGATGCTCTCCTTGCAGCCGGACATACAACCCCCTGTGTAAAATGTGGCCACAGTGCCATGGCTGAAACAAAATATGGCATCACATTCCCCTAACAGAAGGATGGCATGTCCTTGAACACATTCCCTCTGGGACAATGCAGCTCCACAGCCTGAGCTGTCCCTGCAGCAGCCAGTCCTCCATGCCCTAAGATGAGCATGGGGCAGGAAGGAACCTTCTCCTAAGCATCCCGCAAAGCTAACATCCCATCAGCTCCATAGGATATCAAATTAAAAGCTGCTTCTAGAAGCCACAGCTAAGCAGAGAGGCCTGTGTGTAACGAGATGGGAGAACTGGGAGAGCGAAAGTGCATTGCTTATTCAGTGAAATCAAAGCCCTGACCTTGGTGAGAAGACCAGGTGAATTCTGCACCTCTCCTTCATGCACACGCACAGCTCACCCCTGCACCCTGGCCTCCCTCTGGAGAGGGGATCTCCATCACTCTAACTTTGTGATGCATGCTTCCTCTGATCTGTAAGACTGGTAAGTACAGGATTCCATAGCAAATAGATGCTTGGGAACAAACTCAGTGGCCCTGCCTCAATTTGAGAGGGGAACAACACTCATTAGATGCAGAGCTGACATCTAACATTCTCCCTGCACTAAGCTTCTCAACCTGTGCACTGCAAACTGCTCACCTGTTTGCCAAGATAGTGGTCCACCCGGTACATCTCCTCTTCCCTGAAGAAGCTCCTCAGCTCTTCAGCCAGCTGCTGGGCTGACTGCAGGTCATGGCCAAAAGGTTTCTCCAGCACCACACGCAACCAGGCTCCTGGAGGGGGCCTGCAGCTGCTGTTGATGTGCCGGGCAATCTCTGTGTAAGCAAATGGGGGTACTGAGAAGTAGAAGATCCTCCCAGCCTCCTCCAGCCCCTCCTGGCGAAGGAGAGTCTCAATCTCTCTGTTCAGCATAGTGTAGTTCTCGGCAGACTTCAGCTGGTGGTATTGGCTCAGCTTAAGGAACTGGTCCTTGAGCACAGCACATCTGTTGGGAGACTCATCTGGGGGACAGGACAGCTTCTTCAGCACATCAAACATCAACCTCTGCCCCGGCTCCAGAGCCTTCAGTGCAGCCCCATGGAAGGTGAAGCTGTGGCCGCTGCTCACTTGATCCAGGTAGAGTTGAAACAGACCCTGCCATAAATATTTCTTGGCCAAATCACCTGTGGCTCCCAGCAAGACCACTGAGATATGGCCCTGGGATGCTTCGGCCAGTGATGGCAAGGCTCCCATGAACAACACTGTGCACAGGACTCTTCTCAGCATCTTGGGAGAGAACAGGTAGGTCCAGGAAGACTAGAGGACAGGATTAAAAGAGGGAAAATCTGTCAATACATGTTAAAACACTGCAAAGCACAACATGAGGTACCTGCTTTCCCATGGCTGAACAGCCAGGACGTCTGCATGGATTCTGCACCCTCCATGATTTGAACCAGGTAGTAGCTGTGACTCTTGAGAAGACCGCAGCCTCCTTATGCATACCAAGAAGTGGAAACAGCATGTGCTTAATGTCTTCTGGTAGCATAATCACTGTTCCCACAGCTGAGTTAAAGAGGTGTCAATGCCTTTAGCATGTGAAGCTCAAGTCCATTTTAACACACATTTCAGAGCTGGCTACAAATGAACACATGTGCCTGCAAATTAAGTCCTGCTTTCAACAACCTCCTGCTTAGGACTTTGCTCAAATGGTATTACGTTCTCCTGGCATTGCTTCATGTCAATATTGTCACAGCAGCTCAGAGACAAGCACGACCACTGGCAGTTCCAGTACACAGGCTCTTCTTTAATACACTGACTTCAGCGACTCATGTGCAGCACCATTCTCATGAATGGAGCTGAATTAGGTCCTAATGAGCTACTGGGAGACAACGATCTGATAAAACAACACAGGGGAAGAAGTTTAGTCCTTAAAACTGAGTCTAGACATGAGCAGTTTGGATGCTGCCTCATGATGGCTGCGTATGTGGCCAGGAGACAATGTGGGGTTTGTGTTCTGCTATTGCAGCTTCCCATCACTGAAGCATGCATGTCAGCACCCGTTCTGGCCTCCTCCACTCAGCACCCATGCAAAGCACTGCAGCCAGCAGCAGCTGGACTCCCTGACCAAAATGCCCTTTTGTTCTTATTTATTCTTGTTTCTCTAATCCAACATAAAGTCGGTTTTAAGAGAAATGACACATTTACTTCTTACACGTAGAAACACAGCAATGACTACATCTCAAGAGAGATAATCCAGAACAAGCGAGTAAACGATTATGCTGTTCTCATTACATCAAGTATTACTTCAGAAGCTCTTACACTGGCTATCTCCCTCTTTTATTTTCATGTTCTGAAGCTGTGTTCAGTTGGAGCACATCCTTCACAGTTAACTTCTTTAAAACTTTTGGTCCTGGTCAATACATATGTTCCTTTTATTTTTACCTGTGTGAGAAAACCAGGCACTTTTTGACAGCAAGAGGAAAAAGTACATGGTTTTGCCATACTGGTGCAGTGGTACTCTCACTAAGCTTTGCACTGGCACAATACATCATTTTAAAATGGTAGCTTTATGACTGTAAAATTGAGAAATGGGGTTTGGGTATGACAGTGAACATGATCATCTGCAGGCAGAGATAAGGCAGAAAAGTGTCTCATCAAGTCATACACTCAGTCAGCTAGAAAACGTATGAGGGTCTCCATTGCTCCAGTTACAGCTGTACATATGCTTTAGGTCCAAAAGCTGTTAGCTTCTACCTGCCCAGACTTACTCAGGATTGTCTTTCCTAGCCTGGAGCAAAAGGCCTGGTCCTTGCTCCCCCTGAATGGCAGGGGAATAAAACACAGATGTTGTCCTAGCTCTTGTCTGGCCCTTCCCCTGGAACGCTCCCAGAAAAGTCGCTATTCCATCAGGAAGTCGATAGAGGATCTAAATCACCTAAGGGATGAGAGGGATGAGGATAACTAAAGCAAAACAGGGAACTTCCGAATATCTCTCCCTGTCTGCAGCTTGAGCTGGTCTGTTTAAATCTTGTGTTTCTCTCCCCAGCAGACTCACCTGAGGAACACAGGACTTCACAGAAACTGCAGCGGGCAGAAGTAGCTGGAAACTTGTCTTCTTCACAGCCCCTCCTGAGCGCACATCTCTCTTCTCCTGTGACTGAGCACACAGCAGACTCCGGTCAGGGGCCAGGTGAGCAGGGGAGATAAGGGAGGTTGTTCCCTTCCTGGTAAATGGGAGGAAAGACCCTACTACATCAGAGAAAAAATGAACGTGTCTGTGCCAGCAGCACCCCAGCACATCTGACCTCTCAGCACATACACGCTGGCTGTGAGAAACCTGTTGGCTGCTATTTGTGAGCAGGCAAAATGCCAGCATATGTGGCAACTCCTGCTCCCAGAGTGTCCTCCTGACTCCTCTGCTTTGCGTGTGAGCTGAGTGAAGGTCTCCAACTGAGACCCCAGTGAGCCTCCTCAGGAGCAGTCCCCACTCCAACTCTCAGGAGAAAGGGCTTCCCAAGGCTGCAGTGAGAAGGGGGCAGACCTACTGAGCCCAAGGACAGCACCCATGTGATGCCGCTGTGCCCTCTGGGCAGCCTGGCTTCCCTCTCAAAGGTTAGTTGGCACAGAGACTCCTTGGCTTTTCCTTCCCCATTTCCTGCATGGCAATCACTGAGCATCACTTAGCTGACCACAACTGCAGCCTGCTCCACCACTGCCCAGTAGACATTGCTCTGCTCTGGAGAACCTCAACAAGGTGTATCGTAGCCTGTAAATCTAACTCATATAATCTCTCCCGGCCTTCCCTTGTGACTGGTTCCCATCCCTCCCTTCTTGCTGTGCTATTTAAGCTCCATTTATCCACGAAGGGAATTCAGCAAACAGTGCTGGCACTTGCAGAGGGGCAGCAGCGTGGCACCTGCAATACAAATATTTACCATTTCAAGCAGAGGTTTGCTTTTCCCTGCCGCACTATGGGGTTATAATGCAGATGACAAACTTTCTCAATGCAATAAATTAACATTTACATTTGCTTGAGCAACCTTAGTTCCAGGAACTAAGAAGTTTGACATACTGCCCATTGCACCCTGGCAAGTTACTGCCATGCTGTAGAAACTGTAGATGAAGAGCAGGTACCTAGCATGGATTAGGAAGGGTTTGGGTGGATCATACTTTTCTGTGTACCCAAGCAAATGAATTACCCTAGTAGTTTCCTGGCAGATGCAGCTACACAGTCACATGTATTCCCAAAGTGACTGAAACCAGTTTCACAACACTCCCAATTGCAAAACACTGTGCTGCACTGCCCAGAAGAAGCACAGGGAACTCAGGGATGTGTTTTACTTTCACATCAGATAATCACCACATTAAAAAGAATACTCTCAAAATCCCCCGGCCAGCAAGAAGTTACTCAGGCTCCAGGAGAACACTCCTGGGCCTGATCCATATAAAACACCGTAAGAGTTTAACCCAGCAGTAAGTGTACAACTATGCATTCCCTTGCAGTTACCAAGCTCCAGGTTGACAGGAGCCCATTGGAGGCCTTGGAAGCTCCCTTTGCTGTATGAGAAACACGAACAAGATCTTTTTTGTTACTGTTGCATCCCCACTGAAAAATAATTGACATAGATAATTGCATGGCCAAGTGCAGCATGGCCTGGGGCTGTGCACAGGGAACACGGGAAGGGAAGAGTTACCAATGCTCCCTGAAAATCAGGATAAACATACTGGATAGGCAAACACCAGAGCAGGAATGCCCCCACCATCGGCTCCTGGGAAGGTCAGAGACTTCACGTGGAGACTCACATTAAAAGCAAGCTGAGGGATGGCATGAATTAGGGTTTTGCCCTCTCCTGTCAACCATCCAGCGCAGCACGGGCACAGCCGCACTCCATCGGGCAAGCACACCCCGGCCCCAGCACGGCGACAGCAGCTCGGTTCCCAAAGCCCTGGACCAGCAGGAGGACGGGGTTCGAGCGAGGGAAACGACCGCAGAGACCCGCATCTCATCACCCGCTGCCGGCGCCCAGCACCGGGGCGCAGCGCGGCCCCGTGCGCCGCTCACCGCGCACAGCGCGGGACGGGCACAGCACCACGGCAGCGGGGCGGGACGGCAGCACGGGAGGGACCGGAACCGGGGCCGCAGCCACCGCGCACTCCGCTCCCGCAGACACCGCCGCTCCCCGCCCCTCGGCCGCTGTACCCCGCGGGGGGAACCGCGGCAACAGCGGCCCCACCGGCGGCCGCCCCCCGCCTGCCCCGTCCCGTCCCGTCCCGCCCCGTCCCGCTCCCCCACTCACCCGCCCCGGGCCCGCGAGTGGGGCGGAGGCGGTGTCGGGCGCGGGCGGGCCCGACACAGCGCCCCGCCTGCCTGCGCGCTCCTCCCACCGCACAGAGACTCTGTGGTTGACGTCGGATCTCACCGCGCGTCGGCGGTCGGGAGGGGGGCGGCGGGGTTGGAAATCGCTGACTGACGTAGGTTTGGGGTGCAGAGGTTCCCCCGTTGGTTAACAGCCCCCTTTAGCCAGCCCTGGCTGAGCCCCGCCGCTGGGACTGTGCTTTGGGCGCTGTTCTTAACTCCCTTCGACGCACGGGGGTAGCATAAGGTGTGTTCACATGGTGCGTTCTGCTGTAGAGCAGTTGGGCTGCTGGGGTTTGCGATGTACCGTTAGAACCTCTGAGTTCCTACTGAGGCCAGGAGTTTCAGTAACCCAAAGAAAAACTCTCTATTTTCCCCAGTTGCATTGGCTGGTCTAACTTATACATAAGTATTCTATGATATGTATATTCACAGGCTCCCAGACTAGTTTGGGTTGGAAAGAGCCTTAAAGCTCAGTACCAACCTCTTGTCATGAGCAGGGACTCCTTTCACTAGAGCCGATTGCTTCGAGCCCCTGTGTCCAACCTGGCCTTGAACACTGCCAGGGATGGGGCAGCCACAGCTTCTCTGGGCAGCCTATGTATATAGAGATATGTGTGTGTAGGTGTATTTGCGTACAGATCTTGCATTGCTGAGATTATTGTGACTGTAGCATACGACCTTCTGACTACACATGGACATGTACAACTCCAGCCTTATGCTTGCTAAACAGAGGAAGTAGCTTGGAGTGCGTTTCAGCTCAGCTCAGCAGTGCTTTTAGACACATCGAGTTTTGGGATGGCAGGTGGAGTGATGGGAGGCAGACAGAAGAGAAGTACAAATGCCCACTTCCCCAAGAACATACAGAGCAAAGCACTTATAAAATGTCCTGGTACAATGTAAAGCTTGCGCTGGAGCTCAGCTGTTGCCTTCAGACTCACTGAGGTGAGCAATGTCGTCAGTATTATTTCCATAGTTGGCTCCACTAAGTACATTAATGTATGGAAATCTTTAGTTGCTGGCTTTTAGACCTAAACAGGCTGTAGACAGGCTCAAGGCTCTCTGCTAGCATTAGGCTCACTGCTACGTTGGGGCTCTAATTATGGATTGCCCCATCTCCATATTAAAATGAGTATTAAAACCTCCCATGTTAAGAGCCCTGGCCAGCCAGAATTCACACACACCATCCTGGACTTCACAAAAATGCTGTGTTTGCAAACCATGGCTTGTATGGCAATGGCAAGGAGCTGTAAAGCAGACTTACACAGTTAAATCACTGCAACTGTAGCCCGTCATAAATGGCATTACATTATATGGCAAGACTAAACACCATTCCTATTGTCTTTTTCACTCAAAGGCCTCAAACTGTTTTACACATCTAAATACACTTTGCCACAACTACTTTATGGATGGGGAAACTGAGTCATCGTGGCAGAACTGAGAACAGCACTGGGGTACCTTGCTGCCCAGGCCGGTAATCTACCAGTGACATAATATATAAGACAAACCTTGCACTATATTTGTGATATAACTTTGAATGATGTTTACAGTATTATTTCTGGATGCCATAACTTTCTTGGCCAATCTGTTGTGGAGCTCATTCCATCAGCATGTGTGCCTGGTGTCAAACAGACCCTTTATGATATTACAAAGGTCTCAGAGCCATGCAAAGTGCTAAGCACCCAGATTTGTCTGCAAGATATAGGGCTAAATTAGGGATGAGGGAGACTGCAGGCTACCCTGCTTCGCATTACACATTGCTTTGTGATTCCGACCATGTTACTAATGCAGCTTTGGAGTAATTCTGAATGCCTCTAACAGCAGCCCTGTTCCTGATACCCAGCAAAAGATAGATCACAAGCATAACCCAAGTGATTCAATTTGACAGCTTAAACTTGGTGAGGGGGTAAATAACTCATCTGAAAGAGCCAGCTGGACAAACAACCCAGCTCCAGAGATCTCTCCTTACTATCCTATGTGATATTACTACACAGTACATTTAGCAAGAAACTTAGGGGAATCAGTGCTACATCCCATTGCTTTGCATTTAACCCATTATTGACCTGACGGCAGAGCTTGTTCAGCTCTCAGAAGATAACCTGCCTCTGTTTGGGTATAGCAGAGTGTGAGAAGAGGTAAATGGGAGTCCCCTTCTGCAGTCTGTTTTCTGTTCTGGAAGAGAAAGGGGGCTTGCCATCAGCTTCAGCTGAAATCATTAAAGTGCAGATCTCCCTGCTGCATGTGTCTGGCATGTGGAATGAGACGAACAGCTGAAGCCCTGGTCACTTAACCCTGTTATTATAATAGATAGAGCTAGAAGCTGAGAGTAGTGACAGTTGTCTAACATCTTCTGCTGAAAGACCATGTTTGCAGCTAGTTAGATGATGCCAAAACACTGAGGTTTAGATGATTCCAAACTGATGTTTGATGATGCTAGATGATTCCAAACACTGAGGCTGAAATTGCAGGGAGCGGGTTTGCTTTATGCAGTTATGTTTTGGAAGCCTCTGTAAAGGAATGGTGCAGCTATTTCTGAGCTGAAGGTCAGGAGATGAAATAGGTTTTTTGATCACGTTAAAAATATCTCGGTTGTTTCATTAAGGAGCTCTAACATCTCACAATTTGGGACAAGGAAGATTTGATCAGGATGATGGTTTGGATCACACTACGCTTTCCTCAGAAGTGTGCTTCTGTCAGTGCCTTTTCAGACCTACTCAGACGCATGCTCCTTTAAGGGAAATAGGTCCAGTGTGACAGATGAGACATGTGATGTCAATAAAGGAATAAAAGGTAGCTAGCAATAGAAGGGCACTTTAAGGAGCCAGGTGTTCTACAAGCAAATAAAAGCTCTGTAAGAAGAAGAGCTATTCTGGCTGGTGTTTAAAGATGGTGTTTCAGAGGAGGGAGTGTTAAGCTGATAAGAGCATCTTATCAGTTGAAAGACACCAGCAGCCTGTAAGCCCTGGTTAAGAACTGTGTTTTAACACAGCAATTGAAAGGTGGTTCTGTAGTTAGGCATGGGAAAAACAATATAAAAAGTGAGTTTGATGTTATGGGAGTTTGCTGCCCTTTGGTGTTGCATTCACAGCCTAGTCTGAAGGTGTGGAGAGCTGAAACTGAGCCAGCATGGGGTTTGTACTGCTTTGAAGAGGTAAGGTGTGCTTCAGCATAGCAAGCTTTTGATGAAGTAATCTTAGTGGAAGCTTGCCTGAAACCTGCCAGATTTATGCGCCTCTGCAAAAGCATCTCCTGCCAAGGATCCATAGCTGTGGCTGGAAATGACCGAGAAATCTCAGTGGATGCTTTATCATTCCTCAGTTCTTGTGTGTTGTGTTACGAGCTAGGAGCCCTGCTGCAGCACTTGGTCAGTGCCTGTGCTGGGGGACAAGCTTCCAGGAAAGCCCTGGAGTTCTAGACTCTCAAGCTCACCTGATTTTGGGTAAGGCTGTTAACTCCTGCTGTGAAGCAGTAAAGAAAGCTGTACAGCAGCTGTGGTTCTTGGAAAATAAGGTACTGGCTTGTGGCTTCTGCAAAAGCAGACTGTCAAATTATAACAGCAGTTCTTAAACTGGTGTGGGAGAGAGTAAGAGGTGCTCTGTTGTGGCTACTGGGGCAAGTCAAGAACTTAGCTACTTAATGAGTTCTGGAGCTGCAATTGTGCTTGAAGCTTGTGGTTAAGTGTGCTCACTTAAAGCCTTGAATGGGCCTGGTAGAGGAAAATCTCTAGTTTAAAAATTGTAGGTTTAAATACTTACGCCTCTCTGGTATTTAACAATGCCATCTCTGTATTGAGATGAGCTATGTTCAAAGCTGGATGCACAGGAGCCCTGTTCTAGTGATGGTAGGTGGTGTCTCCAACACCCAGCTACTCTGGTGTTCTGTCTGCACAGCTTGGCCCTTAAAGAGCTTAGCATCAAAGTAAAGCTGAGACACTCCAAGGTGAGAAAGTATTTGAGTGATGCTGCCTCTTAAGAGCTTCTGTTTCTACTGTTTGTTAACTTTCTTTGTTAAAGTGTAGCTTTTGAGCTGTAGGAATTGTCCAGTGAATGCCTTGCAGGTGCACAACTGGAGTGAGGTAGGCAAGGGTCTTAGCACAGCTGACTTGCTCTGAAGCTGGAGTAAATGGCATTACCAGCTAATTCAATTACCTCTCTGCTGCTATCCCCAGCCAGTCATGGGACTAAAACATGATTTAATGCCAGTCGTAAAGCTCCATCACCAAGACTAGATGAGTCCTTCAGCAGCACTGCTGCAGTAATGATGCAGTCTGCCATTCCTTGGCAGCCAGGATGCAGCTACAACACGAGTACTCCTCAAAAGCAGTGACAAGAGGAAAGGAGCTGGCTGTGGGGAGGAGGAGAGCTCATCTTCAAGTACTTTACCTGAAACAAACCAGAACAGATCAATCAAGTAAGCTGTGTCTCCTTTCTGCCTTCTGTTCTATCAAAGTGATGCTCTCATCAGCAGATTAAAGTGCTGGCATCTTCCCCAGAAATCCCTGCACTGGAACAAACTGCTTTCAGTCCCCTGCTCAGTCTTGGGCTAAATGAGGATGGAAATGGAACTTACAGGCTAAACATGCTGTTTCTTCATTGTAATGTAGGGAGATACTAACTTCTTGTTCACGAGGACATAAGAAGCTAGACAGCTTTGCTTAGCTTCCAGTAGCTGTGTGTCTCCTGTGTGTCTTCCATCACTTGTGTCTCCTCAAGACCTCTTAGTGCATTGACTAGAAGAGTCAGTTGTACCTATCATATCTGAGGAAGAAATAATGACAAAGCAACGACAGAGTCCCACTGTTGCAGACATCATGTATAGAGCTGGACTCAAATCTGTCTGCTCAAGATAAGCAAGGCAGCTCACAGATGAAGTGATTGTCTCCTCTCTGCCGTTGGTGTTAAGTGTAATCATCTCGCTGTGTTTGTTCTCTAACATGAACTGTTCTCAGCGTGGTCCAAACTGATTCTGAGCTTCAGCAGGTCTGAGTCTGTATCATAATGGGTTGATTTACTCCAGAAAGAAGCACAAAGCAGGTAACTTGTGTTGTTGGCTGGCTCTGACCGCTTCTGGAGTGCAGGAATTGAAACGGCAGGCCTCTGAGGGTTTAGCTGTCCTGTGGCAGTAGTTTGTCCACTGAACAGTGCTGGCTTGCTCCAAACTCTTTGGGGCTGGATGAGTAAGAAATGACTTTTCTGTCTGCCTTTGGCATTACAAGCCAAGAAGCCAGGCATGTAGGGAATACTGTGATCACTGAGATACCTGAAAGTTCCCCTAAATGTGCTTGACTGGAGTTCAAGAGTTCCTGTATCTTAGATAAATATTGCAGAAGATCGACACATAAACTTCTGAAATTACCAGCACAACAATATCTGTTATTAATCAGTTCCCTTATTAATTAATACTGGACATTGTCCTAGATTAAAAAGAAACCAAACACAACAAAATGAATAGTATATAAATAGCACGCTTGTGAGGAGAAACCTTTGAACACATGGAGACTTCCTAGTCTAGGAATATCTTGGCTTTTGCTTTGACTTTCACATCTTCAGTCCTAGATTTTTATTGTCTAAGCGGACAGTGCAATACTGAATGCCACTGTCCACCTTTATCATTCAATATATACAGGTTAAAGCACTGCAGGAGGGTTATTTTTTCTACTCAGGAAGTTCTGGAAACTAATAAAAGCAAACCCACTGTCTACCAACCACCTTTATGTTCTAATACAAATCATGGCCTAGGCAGCATCTGATAGCATAATACTGCAGCAGAGCTGTGCTGCACTTCATGTCAGAAAGCTGATCAGCCCAGGACTGCTGAACTGCACCAGTACAGCTGAGGAAAGCCAAAGATCTTCTCTGAGCATCTGACAGCTGAATTGGAAAGCCAAGGTGGAAGGAGATCACTCTGCCCTTATTTCAGAGCTACATTAAGATGAGACTGATTGATAAAGCTTAAACCCCAAATCCTTCATCATAATGCATTTACTCTCCTAGAGCAAAGTAAAATGCACCAAAATGCATCACTACGTTACTATTAATGGACTGTGTTGCAGCAGCAAATTGGTGCAGAGTTTGGGATGGTACATGTTGTTCAGTCCATTCCTTGGCACTTGCATACGGGCTGTGCATTGCAGCTTTGTTTCATCAAAGTGGTGCTTTGACTCATCTACTACAGATTAACTGTGTGCTTCTGGTTTGTAGAGTAAGTGGCCTTGAAGTATTGTTGGGCCCTTCAGTAAATCAATGTTTTCCAAGCTTTTGGGCTTTCTTACACTTTCTTATCCTGTCTCTTAATGCTAACTCTGCCATGCAGTGCCTGTAGCAGTACAATGCTGGTGGCAAGGCACAGGTAACCAGAAATATGAAGCCAGACCCAACTTTGTGTCTCTGTGCTCTTTTGTGATATTGTAAAATCAGAATTGAGGATGCTGTTTTATGCAACAGGTATAAAGAAGTAAAAACTGACTCAGTCCCCTGAATCCCAGGCTAGACCTCTGCTGAGTTGCTGGTAAGGACTGGCATGCTGGATGCAGACCTTAGTCTGCATATGCATGTACATCTTGCCTGGCAAAGAAGAGGTATCGTGTGCCTTTGGATTATACAACTAACAGGCAAGTGTAAGTGGTCCAGTCAAAAAACTAATCTCCAAATGGAAAAGCAGTGAAGGTGAGAAGCAAGAAAAAAGCTTTCCAGCCAGTGCCAGGGCTCTTTCGGATACCAATATCAGCGTATCTGAAAACTTGATCTAAAAGCTTTCAAGGGTGGTACCAAAAGCCAATAATAAATTTAGCCTGACCCTGATGTACACTTGGCATTTTGCAGTGGTGCATTGAAGTATGTGGATGAAAAATTAACATGTTTCAAAACTATCACTTTGCAACTTGGTTCCAGAGCCAGCTTGCTGTAGAGCTCTTGCCCACATACTTTAAATGCTGCCTGGTTCAGTTTTCCCCTGGCAATACCCTTCAATAACCTTGAGCTTAAGTGGGTTTCCCCTTCCTCAGTCTCACTTAGCGCTGGAGACTAGAATAACAGCACCAGGAATCATTAATAATTGGTAACTCTAGGATGTAAAGTCAAGTCTCTTCTCTGGACACTAGTTCTTTTGTTCCGTAGTGCTGACTCTCACTTCCATGAAATGGAAGGAAAATGGACTGGTGCCTGTTGTCTCTGTGCCCACTGAATCTCTCTGCCACGAAAACAGGGGCTGGATCCATGATGAAATGCAGGGATCTACACATCATCATGAGCCGCAGCCTTCCAATGGCTTAATGAACGGAATAATTGAGGGATAACTTGTGCGTTCTGTCAAGCCACTAAGAGTCAGGAATTAAATGTCCACAGGGTAAAAAGCTTTCATAGGCCTGAGCTGGTTTAAGACAACAGAGCTTTGCTGAAGTTAGTCATAGGTCTTTGGATGAGGCTTTACACTGTTGTGTGGCAGGAAAAAATCAGACCTGTTAAATGTTAGTGGGAGGTGTGAATTTCTGGGGGGCTTTAGGGAGTGTTTTTGTTGTTCAGTGGTGGGGTTTTTCCAAATTAAATATTTATGCTTGCAGCACCATGGAGAATGAGGCTTTGCTCTGTTCTTGTCAGCCCTCTGCCCTCACTGATCAAAGTTAAAGAGCACCCTCCCTACATCCCTCTGTTCACCTGCACATCCTCCCTGTGAGGAGAGGAGTTGTACTCAATGCCCTTTGTGGGTCCTTTCCAGTGTGAGTTACCCTATGCTATAACCTCAGAATAAGTCCCAGCCTGCACCCCAAACCTAGACTGGCTCGGGCAGGAGCAGAGTACGTTGGAGAGGCTCCTGCAGATGTCTGCTTTGCTTTGCATTTGTGCTTTCGCAAGAGCAACATCCCCAGGTGAGAAAACCCAGCAGGCAATCACACGGCTCCTCAGGAAACCCGCCCGGGCGGCGGGCGCTCGCTTTTTAGATCCGATCCTATAGGATCAGGGCTCTTGCAGTGTCAGGGATTTAAGACTTTTTAACTTCCCCCCTCCCCCCTTCTTTTTCTTCCCGTGCTTGTCTGAGCAGCTCTGGGCTCTCCCGGCATCACTTCAGTGCAAGGACCCGTCTGACACTACTTATGCCAGGTCCTGCCTCCCTCGCAGAAGAAGCAATCGGCAACTTTTGCTGCTTCAGACAACGCTTCATCCCTGGGACAGCAGAGCTCTGCGGAGTGGATTTGGGGTAAGGAGAGAGAACTTGGGAGGGAGGGTTTCCTAACCTGCTTTAATGGAAGCTCGTTCCTTCGCGTGCCTTTTCTGTAGGGAAGGAGGCATTTTAAAGAGGCTGTGGTCCTCCCTCCTGCGGGGTGGTCTTTTATAAGGGATGCAAGATTAAAAAGTCCAACTTCTGGCATGTGCTGACTGATTCAACTTCATTCAGTTCCTTTCTGCCTTTTGAATTCTCCTTGGGATCAATATGAGGGAGGCTGAAGTCTTTTTAGAAAATCTCCTTTTTTAAAACGAAACCCCAACACCCCCTTGAGCCGAACCCACTAAAATGACTTGTCAGGAGCTCTGGGTTTGCATTCTCTCTGCTGCTGATTTTCTAGGCTGGCTAGGGTGGGTTTAATGCCTCCAGGCTGGTGCAGTTGTGCTGCAGTCCGAGCCCTGTGCTAGGCTGCAGAGCATTGCAGGAGTGCATCAGGACGCGGGGACTTGCTGCTGATGCAGTACTTCAGGGAAGGAAACTTCCTTCATCCTCCCTCCTTTTTCCCCCTTTCCCGACAATTCCCAGCTTATCTCCCCAACTGTCACTCCCTGTCATCCCCCCCGAAGAAACTGGGGATTGTGTGGCGAGGTACCGGAGGACGAAGGAGGAATTGGGCACTGCGGCTTTAAGAGTGCAGTAGTGCCAGAGCTTTTCTCCTTCAAGTGATCTGCAAAGCGGCAGCCTCAGCCAGGGATTCCCCTTTCCATGGTCGTCCTGAGCACCCCGGAGCTGCCAGATGGACTCGGGGGTTTGCAGCCCCAACTGACTTGCCTTTACCTCTTGTCTTTAAGCAATCTGTTATAAAAACCCAGTTGTCTCCTGAGATGCTCAGACTCAGACCTCAGCCTCAGCACTCTTCTCCCAAGAGACCATGTCCTTGTGTCTGCTGAACTCGCCTTAAAAGTGTGGTCTATGCATCTAACAAAAGTGATGCCATGACCTCCAGGCATTAATACCTACCTACAGCCTTCAAAAGTTGGATTAGCATAGGAAATGGCTTAGCCCAGCCTCTTACTGCACAACTTTAAGCTGTGATTTCGGGAGAAAAGGGCAGTGTGAACCAATTTGGTAATGGAATGAGGATGGGATTTTAACTACAAAGTTAAAAAAATTCACTTGGACAGAAATGTCTGCTAGAAACTTCATTTCCAAGGATAAATATATCTCTGTTAAATTGGTCTCTCTATCGGTTCCAGAGTCTTGGTAACAGTATGAATGAATGGGGCAAGGGGGAAATGCAGTTTGAGCAATTATCAGTGCTGTTGAAATAGCCATGAACTCAGCTGGGCTGAGGCCCCTGCAGATATGGACTTCATAGTGTGACTGTGGGGGAGAAGCTGCTCAGCAGGCAGTTGTTATAGCACATGCCGAGTTAGATCCGTGCTGCTGCAGCAGAATTGATGCTGGATGACATTAGCAGCATCTGAAATGACTAAATATTTGGCTTCCCTGTTTTAGTGATGTCTCTTGATGCCAGGAAGAGTGTTCTTGTCCCCACTGAGGCCGAGGCAATTACTTGTGTCTGCAACTTTATTTGAGAGTACTAGTGGATGTTTGCATTGATTAGATCTGTAATTGTGGTGCCTTTTTTATCTCCTGCTTGTACAAGGACTAAGAAAAGTCAGTAAGATCTGTAGGAAAGGTGTTATCCTCATCACAGAGGAGGGGAGCTGTGACCAAAGCCTCATGTCTCAAGGTCACACAATGCAATCTGATGGTAGAGTCAAGCCCCTGGGCACCCTCAACTGCAAAGTCATTCTCTTAAATACAGTGAAACTTTCAGATCTTCCATCAGAGATCTCTGGCTCCAAGTCTTGAAGACACGAGGAGAGTTCTATATGCAAGGCCAAACCCTTTAATTTTATAGTATGTAAATCCCCAGTTAACTGAAACTCAGATGGTTGTGATGCACTTTATGCAGCCCGCTAATACTATGTTTCTCCTGTTTTCCCTACAGCAAAGAGACTTAAATGCATTTGTAAAGTACTTATGCACACATTTGTGGCATTTATGAACAACCATTCTAATTGGTAGAGTAGGAGCAAAACAGAAATAACTGAGTTAACACCTGGCTTGAGGTAAATCACGAAGGGATAATGAATGTGATGGGGTGTTCCAATAGATGGGCATTATGGAGAGGTAATCAGCATAAAATAATATTTGTCTCTGCCTTAAGGAAAACCAAACAGAATGAAAACAACCCCCCAGAAAACCTGTTCTAAAATTGAACAGAACAGGCTTCATCAGAGGTGGTACAAGTGAAAGCATGGGAACTCTCTGGGGTCTGGGTTTCTAGAAGCTGGCATAACAGCTTCTTGAAAGAATTCTTTCTCTTCATGTCTCCTTGCAAATGTGGCACGATGAATGTCTTCCAGATAGAGAAAATAAGAATTATTACTGAGCACCAAAATGAGCCAAATCCGAGACTTGTGCATTTCCAAGAGCAGTCCCTGTGTTTAAGTGTTGTCATACTGGTAAATTTATTCAGGTGAAGTATAACTCATTGCATGCTGCTGTAAGGAAACTAATGGCAAAGAAGCCTTCAGTGCTGAGCAATAGGAAGATTTGTTGCCATGGACAAAATAACAAGGATGGGAGGACGTACTTTATGCTATCTATCCTCTTACATTCTGCGCTGTCCTAGCAAGTCTTGCTCTGCATGCCTGGGAAGGCATCCTCAGTAGACATTAAATCTTAACTAGAGTTCATAGCACCTCCAATACCACCATAAACTTCTGTGTTAAGGCTACAGCATAAGATACTAAGAGAGTGTGAATGTAAGCCAGTGAGTGTACTGAGAAGCCTGAGTGCATAGGTTCAGTGCCTCTGAAATCTAGACTTTGCTGTATTTCAGCTGATTTCTTCCTTTAATGCCAGTCTCTGATTTGAAAAGCAGTGATTTTTCCTGGCTGCTATACTGATTCTAGAACAAGCTGTAGCATTTTTGGCTGCCTGGGGTATTTGCTCTATTTTTATATACGTAAGGTGTCTTGAGAAAGTACTAGCTTTATAACATGTAAGGAGGCTCATTCCTAGTGCCTGCTTTTGGGGCTCCTGCGCTTTCACAGAGACATGCCATACCAAACTCTTTGTGGTTACAGCCAGCACTGCTACCAGAGCCTCAGATGACTCTGCTTCACCACATACTTAATGAGTGGGATTTAAATGGTGGTTTTCTTGTTGCTACTGACTTGTCCTTATCTATTTCCAGTTGCTGGTATAGAAATGATTAAGAAAGATTGGGTCAAATGACAGCATGTATTTTTGGAGAAGGTTGTGGATTCTGTGCCTGCTACTGCAAAAGACACATATCCTTTAAATAGCTGGCTGTGTCTACATTCTGGTTTAGCTCTTGCCTTTGGTGCTGCTAATGCAAATGTAGTGTAGTGCAGCAGCAGGCTGCATGCTAGGCTGTAGGGATGTAGCTCACTTCTTTCTCCCCCTAACGCATGACACATGCTGTGGGTATTACCTGGCACTGCAGCAACCTCTCGTGTTGTTCAGTTTCTTTCTTCCAAGTGGTCTGGTTTTATGGGTGAAGAAACACAGAAGTGATGAGGATGGGTCTCTTATACAAAGGGGAATTTAAAAGCTGCTGCTGGACCACAACTGGATGGTCATTGGTAATGCCTGTTCCTGTGAGGAACTGCGAAGATATGCCTTCCCTTTGGATAACGTAAAGCATTTAACAGTTTTTGCCTGTTTTCCCATAGACCAGACACATTTGGATTGAGGCAAGGGTGAGAGGTGGCTTCTCGAAAAACCTCTGCAGGTTCTTCCAGTTGGCTCTTTCACTGCAGAATCCAGTGCTCAGGAGTGTCGGGGTGGGGGAATCAGTTGTGTGACTGATGCACCAATGTTCTATAAAGCCTTACCAGCTGCTCTAAATTGCTTTCTGCCCACCCCGCCCAACACTTGAACACAAGAATTCCCATGTGCAGGAATCTCAGTGGCTTCTCTTCTACCTCTATTCCTGGGCATAAATGTCCTTAAGGTGTAATTTTTCCAGCTCAGCCTTTAGAGTTTCGACTTACGGTGTGAGCGCTGAGCTGCGGCGCGGTTGCCATTTGGCCACCCTTCTTGTGTCTTTTCCCTGGCATTTGGCAGATCCAAATGGGTTTTAATCTGCATCAATATTCCACAGCAAATAACTATGGTGATAGAGTTATAAATGGAGGGCAAAGCTTACCTCCTTTTAAAAGCTTACTTGGGATGACTAGGAAGCACTCTGCTCATGTCTTAAAGAATAAAATTAAGCGAGGATGCTCTTACTGAAGATGCTTTTCACTCGGTTTTGCAGCAGCAGTTGTGTTGAATCCTGTGGAAACAAAAGAAGGTCCCTGCCCCAGAAGGCTCACAGGCAGGAGCCTGTTATATTCAAGTAGAGCATGGAGATAGCCTTGAACTAGCTGTTGACCTTGAGTTGTTGGTGAAATTCTTAGGTTTAAAATATCAATGGATGGTAATTTAGCATCAGTGCTAAGCTCTTTGCCAATCCTGTCATTCAAATAAGGCAGAGAGTTGGCTGGTTATGTACTATTTGGTTTAACTCAGGGAAATAAGGTGGAAAGCTATGCTCAACTTTGAAGGTCACTGTCAGACTGGGGATAGTGGGGGAAGAAACTGCTGGTTAGCTCATACCTAAGGTGCTGTGATTTGGCTCCTATGGAGCTCCCAGGCTTTGAAATGCTTCCCCACACATACCTCTTCCCAGGGGATACCTGAGTGTAGCTTTGCACCTCGTAAAGAACATACTCTGGTTTTGGACAGAAGCTGTTGCTGTGCTGATGCAGTGGCACTGGCAGCAGCAGAACATGCGACAACATTAACCTGCCTCCCCTGTGATGTTTATAGAAGTGCTTGGGAGCATGTGCTGGGCTACAGAGAGCAGCACTTGAGCTGCTGTAGGCAAAGAGGGGCCAGAAGCAAATATCCTTGAACTGGCCACTGAAGCCTATCTTGGAATTAACCTGATCTGTGGCAAGGCATGTGAGTTAGAACACTGGGTTGCAGCCATGGGACAGGTCTTGGGCTGAATATCAGGAACTATTCCTAGCTCCGAGGCTGCCTTGCCTACAGAGCCAGTAAAATTGGCACTCATCAGGGCAAAGGCAAAAGTATTTGCAGAGTACTTTGCTATGGTACACAGAGGGTAAAACTGAGCAGCATCTCTGTGTACTCCTGGAGGAGTTGAAAGGAGAGGTGGTGCAAATAAGACCTGCTCCTCCTTGAAGGCTCAGTCCTATAGTGTCCGATTACTGAGCATCAGCTAGTGTGCCTTGGGTAGCTGGGGGAGAAGTGCAGAGGAGGGAACACTTTGTGGTTTGCTGGCAAGTCACCCGCTCTTTGATGCACTGCAGCAAAAGCCCTGTCTGAAAACTCTTCGGCGAAGAAGGACAATGCAGGGAAAGGGAAGGGGGGGGATGCTGATGGACTGCACACGACTGAAAGATGCTGCTGCAAGCGCTGTGACAGCCAACCCCTGTACTCTGCTTTCCTCCCTCCCAGTCATTTAGCAATTGAGTTGGCCAAGTCCATTGCCTTACGTCTGTGAGTAGAATGCAGTGTCCTTCTCCTGGATGCCCTTCAGTTGCAACAAGGGCTGATACTGCCGTGTAGGCATGTCCCCAGGGGCTTATTGTAGCAATTCAGGTAACATTCATGATGAGGAAGCAGCAAGGCTTCAGTAGATGAATTGAACTTGGGTGACAAGCCACCACTGCAGCATCCGCTCTGCAGTGGCCTCAGCCAGGGTGTTGTAATGTTTTAGGGACTATAGTGAGAGATGTAGTGCATTATGTAGCAGCAGTGTTGATGGAAAGGAAGTGTGGACCAAAGAAATGGCGAACTGCTGATGCAGTGCAGGTGATCCCTGGATAGTTGTCACTGCAGCATGCCCAAGGTATCTGGACTGTGTCCTGAGGCAAACAGTAAGATAAAAGGCACTTTGTGAACTCTGTTTACTGAGGATTAAAGCTTTCAAGTTTGCAATAGTTTTTCTGGCCCAAAACAAATATGCAGAGGAAGACTGCAACCTGCAGGCAACCTGCAGGCTGCCCTGTCTGATGGTCTGTCCTGTCCCTTCTAGGAGAACTACACCCAAAGTGGAAGACGACCCCACTGATGTATGGGCCCAGAGCAGGGCTACTCGCCACAGCCTACCAAGGACTCGGAGGAGCCCTCACCCTGTTGTGCTGCTTCCTTCTAAGCTGGACCTCTCAGCAGCACAATGTGCTAGCCAGGCAGGATTTGGCCACCTTGCTCTGGAAGGAGTTACAAGGGAGTGTGGTAAAGCTTTTAAACTTTGTGTCTCAAAGTTAACATGTTAGCTTAACTCCTTACACCACGGTCGTCATAGTGAGGTAAGGGAGAGAGGCCACTTGCTTAGATTAACTCATGTGCTACTGAAGTGATAGCTTAGAGGTGGAGAAGCAAAGTTTGCAGGAGCCCTCAGATGCAGCAAAAGCTTGCAGTGATCAATTGTTTCTCTTCTGACTGCTCCTGTATAGCACACAGCTTGAACACATCATGCAATGAAGGTGCTTCTGTTAGTAGGTAGCATTCATGATACGAATGTGTAGCTGATGTTTATTTTCAGGCTCTCTATTTTAAGAAACTGACTCAGATTTACATGTGATGAATGTTTCTGGTGGCAAACGTCTTAACTTGGAGCCATGTCGCTGCCAGTGGTGGTGTGCTTAGTTCTATAGACAACTTGGGTGGCATAATACCTAAAACCAGCCACTTGAACTGTGACCATGGAACTGGCTTTTGTGTGCCTGTGCAGCTTCATTTAAAGCTGGCCTTTTTTGCCATGTTCCCATAAGTCCTGAAAAGCTGCAGTAGCAGCTGAGAGGGATGTGGAGACCTCTGCATGGATGCTTTCCAAAGCTTTGTATTGCTGCAGTTCTGCTCTTGATGTCTGCTCTGTGCTGTGCCTTCTCCATGGGTTCAAAGCTGCTTTTCACTAGGCAGGAGCAGGTAGAGAGTTAGAAGAGGGATGGATTAGGAAAATATTTCTTTCCGTGGCAGTACTTCAAGAAGAATCAAGGGGTTGCAGCAGTGGGAGAAAGCATGGCCAGGTTAACAGCTGTCAGTTTTCTGCTGGCCTTGCAGTGTTCCTTAGGTGCAAAGGCAGATGCTTGCTGCTGCATTGGCTTCCTTCCCTCCCTAAGCAGCTCTGCGTGTGAGGCAACTGAGCTTGACCCCTTTTCTTGCTGAAAGCTATTGGTTCCACAGATGTGAGGCATGCAACAAAAATACCTGCAGTGTGTTGAGCCCTGAGGGAGGATGGATGGGGAGGGAGGAGAAAGGCTGTCAGCAAAAAGCCCAGTTCACTTAAACTGATTGATGACAAAGTGATCCTGTGTCTCCACTTGTGACCTAGCAGGGAAAATGCAAAGAGCTTCTCCCAGATACCTCTGGAAGAGGCTCTTTCATCTGTACCCCTCCTTACTGCTTCTCCCTGCCACCCTGTGTGCCTGAAGAGGCCCTAGGTGGGATGTCTCTCCGCCAGCAGTTCGGGTTAGAGCAGGGCAGGCTCCTGTCGGCAGAGCAGGGCGTCCCTGGTGCTGGGTCCACTGCCTGGCTCCCAGCAGAGGGAAGCAGAAGCACATCAAGCTGCGGTCCTGCAGCCTTCGGCTGCTCTATGCTCTTTCAGCCTTGGTGTCATTAAACCAAACAACACCTCGCCAAGAGAAGAGACATTTCTCTTGCTGCTTAACGATAAAACCTGTGAGTAGCAGGGAATTGCTACCTGTAATTGCACCAGCTAATCCTATTAGCGAGCTCTGTCCTTCACCTTAGGTACTATTCTTAGTTCAGTCCCTACTGGGTTCTTGACAGAGCAAATACTAAGGCTTGGTCTGTGCCTTTGGAGAGATTAGTTGAATGAGTGATTCAGGAAGCCTCTTTCCTCTCTTTAAGAGATGAAGTAATGCAAGAGATTGATGGAGAACCTGCTGTTCTGAGGGAGGTAAGTCCACTACTGATGGAAATACAAAGAAAGCGCTGGAAATGCTGATGGATGAACTTGGTGAACTGTAGCTAACCCTAACTCACCCAAGGGAGTGGACTGAATGACTTAAGTTCCTTGTGACTCTTTGCTTTTATAAACTTAGTACGAAAGCCTGTCTTTTGTCTTCTTGCCTTTTTTATCAGAAGCTGGATCTCCACTTTGCCGCTCTTTATTTGTTCCATCAACTAATAACACTGAATCTCTGTGCCATCCAGGCCCTGCTCTGTGAGTGAGTGTAACACTGGGGGAGTGACACAGCCCAGGAGGAGATTAAGGGCTGTTTGAAGAGGTGTCTGCTTCTTAAGAGGGGTAATGTGACTATGTCCTCTGCAGCATTCTCTTCCCTGAATCTCCACGGGCAGGTTTTTGCACTGCAGAACAGAAGTAGAAAGTGCCAAAGCAGCTCAGTTTCAGGCTGTTGTAGCCTAGTGAACTTGAGTGTGTCTCAGTCCTTCAGTGGTTCTGGTCCTGTCTAATAGGGTGGTTGCAAACCATGTCAAATGTATTGAGGTGTACCTGCACCCCATCTCCTGTGCATCACGGAGATCTGGGGTGTGTGTGTACCCTTGCTTCAGTTTCTATCTGATGAGGAGAGAGAATCTTACTAAGAAAGAGAAATCCTGATCTTGCAACTGGTACGTGGCTGAGCAAGGCCAAGCAGGCTATCAGAGTGAATAAGGCACTTGGGTCTGAGCAGTCAGATGTTCCAGTTGTCACTGGAAACGTACTCAGCTGCCTGGAACATCATCCTTGCTCTGTGCTTGAATTCGTGCAGCTTCTTATGCTGATCACTCTGCTTCTGTTTCCTGTTTCTGTACAGAGGGGAAATATTCACAGGCTGCTATACCTACAAAATGGGTCGGGAAAGAATTTGCTATGGCTCTTGGAGACCAGGAGCTTCTGGGAGAGCTTTTGGCTGTTTAGACAGAGGCAGTGCAGGAAACAACCAGGCCTGAGTTGCTGTGCACTGATGAGAGAGGCTGGTTACCATGTGGTGAGCAGGGGTAGTTTGTATGTTACACCATTACCTGTGAGGTGTTCTGTCCTTATATCTTAAGATATTTCTTTCCTCTTGGGCAAAATATACCTTCACATTATCCTTATTGATACATTTATTTATCCATCCACCATCTTCCCTGATTACTTTTCTCTTCAAACACAGCACTGGCAACTGGGATGTGATATAAACGTACCCAGACTGCTGCCAGCATCCTGGGCCATATAGGATTCCTGACAACCTGCCAGCATGCAGGGATTTGGGGAGGCTCATTGTACTCTGCAGAGACACATCTCAGGGCTTTTCTGTTCTTGTTGCCAGCTTTTCAGTCTTCCCTGTTACTCTCTTCGATGTGAACCAAAGGAAAGATGTACTTGGGAATGTGACATCCAAAGAGCAATCCAAACACTACAGAAACCGCATTCAGGATTAGGAAGACCTGGGTCCTTCCTGTGACTGCAGAATTGGTGTCATTAGCCTCCACAAAGTATGTGTGCATAGGCATGTGTGCAGCAGTCTTGCCAGAAGACAGCATAGGGAGAAAGTATCTGCAGAGCTGAGGAGAGCTGGGCCTGTGTCTCAGTTTTCACATCAGTGAGTTCACGACAGCTTGCGCTGCTCTAGCAGCCTGAGAACTTCCTTTATGCTTGTGTTCAGGTTCCAGCTGGTTCATGGGTCTTGGTCTTCAGCCCTTGCCACCCTTGCTGCAAGTGAAAACAGCAGAGCTACCTGCAGGAGTGAAGTAATGACATGTTTAGACCCCAGCAGTGTTATCTCGAGTTGGTAAGTGAAATGTGCCTTTGTACTCTTAGACTATGGTATAGGAGAGGTAGCAGCTGATTTCAGGCTAACACTCCCTCAGTGCGAGCTAGTATTTGGTGTATTAACTCCTGTTAACACAGGCTGTTAGCTTGTACACACGGACAGTTAATCCAGCTCTGCTTGAGCATGGCATTGCCTTAGCTAAGGGAACTTGTTCAAACATATGACATTGCAGTTGGATGCTTTCCACATTCACTTGCTGCAGAAGTTTCCCAACTTAGATGCTAACCAAAGTATTTCTGCAATGGGAAATGTAAAACAGGTTATTGAGGTTAGTCAGGTTTCTCTGAAGACTTCATGCTTTCAGTCCTGTTTTACTTCATCTCTGAGAAAAGCTGGTGACACAAAGTAAAAGGGCCCTTTGAGTACACACAAGGTATTTGGAGAGTAAGTACCACACAGTAACTGCTGGTGTACATGCGGTATTGCTGTTCCCTGTTAACAGGCCACTTTGCTGTGGTTCAGTTAAGTGGGTGCTCTGCTCCTCACAGCAGGATAGCTACAAAGTCCCCTGCTTAGGTGCCCTTGCAAAGGAGATCTGGAAACATGTACCTTGGGGAAAGCCTGGATTTTTTCCTGCTTACCAAGGATGTTGCCATCTATATGTTAAGGAGAAGTCTTTTGAGGGCAGAGAAGTCACATATCAGTGACTTGTGACTGACAGTTTGCCTAAGTGTTCATGAATCTGCCTCCATAGTGGTATCATTGAGGGGAAATGGATGGAATTGATGGGGAACAGCTGGGAACTTAAAGGAGGCTCTGAGACTGCTGTTTTCTTCCACAGCATCTGAGAATACTCTTTTACCCACAGTAGGTGAAGTTGTAACTTGGTGTCATGATGTCTGCAGGGTGAGGATCAACACACTGACACTCAGTGCAGGTAGCAGGGAATTTTTCTGTGCAGGTATATTTCCCTTTCTTATCTGGCATTAAAACCGACTGCCAATGCTCGTGCACAATACAAGTCTTCCACTAGTGCATGATACTGTGATTAAGGGTAACTGTAAAGGTAAAATGTGAGTTAAAGTGAATTTACATTCAGATCATAGTTCCCTACAGCTTGAGGACAGAAGGGATTTACCAAAGGAATCTGTTGTCTAAGCAGTGATAATTCATTTAGTTAGTCAGCTAGGTTACTGGTCTGAACCAGAACACCAGATTCACCTTGATTTGGAGAGAAAATAACTCACCGTGTGCCTAGGTATTGAGTTCGGTCCTTAATGCAGTTTCCCTGCGTAGTTTAAACTGAACCTCTGGTGTTGGCTTTTAGCCACTGGCTCTTCTGCTTCCCTTTGCTGCTGTAAAGAACAAGCAGCAGCATCCAGCATTTCACTATGGGAAGAGCTTCCTATCCTGTAATCAAGTTATGTCTGAAGGCAGCTTGGCTTAACAATAAAGGCATTATCAGTGAGAGCAGTTCAAGTGCTCCCCAAGCATCAGTAGAGCCCTAAATGCTCGCCAAGAGTAAGCTGAGCTGAAATGACAGCAAGAGTAGCTCAGCTGCTGCTTGCTGCTTCCATGCTCTGGAGAGCTTTCATTAGTGAGACCCATCCTTAATGGGTCCCTTTAGTGGATGGGACTGTGGTTTTGAAATGGCGATAGCTCATGCAGGGTAAAGGCAGTGGTTGCCCCTTGAATGATAGAGTGCAAGTCCTTGAAGTAAGTTGGTAGCAGCATGCCTGTAGGAAGCCTTGGATTCTGGCTTCCAGATGTCTGCATTGAAGGGCATTCAGCTTAAGTTTCCTGTTCAGCTGTAAAGTGCCTCAAAAACCTGCTTGTTCCAGTGGTGGTCATGCCCAGCAGTGAATAGGAGTGTATCTGCGGCCACTTAATCTGCCTGGGGCCTTTCAGATTGATACCCACCCATGCTTGGCCAATCTCAAGGGTTTGGCTTCAAATCCTGCTTTTGAAGGGAGCTTCCAGACATGCCTTAACCTGTGGTGATACCAACCCAAAGGAATCCATGTGCAGTGTAAATGCGTGTGGAGATTGGCACAGCCAGAGGTGCATGCCCAGGAGCCTCTTCTTGTGCTGCAGCCTGTGTGCTGGAGAGCATCCCCCATCAGCAGTGCTGCATCCTGCAAGGCTGCTCTGGGCTGAAGAGGATGGGAGGATCTCAAAGCTTAGAATGAATGGGGAAAAGAAGGAATTTCATGCACACAAGAGTAGAAATTAATCCAAGCTGTCCCTATGCAACCTGGTACCTTCAGGCCACCTTTCATCTCTCTAGTTATTGGCATAAAAGGGAACATGTTTGGAACACATTTGTTTTGCTCTTGCCTTTCCTGCTCTTCAGGGCCACAGCATGATCTAAGAGGAGCCCTGCAATATATGGGGAGGAAAAGAAAGCAGCTATGAGAAGCAGCAGACATAGGAACAAGTCCAGCTTCAGCAGGAACACACAGTTTAAAGGGCCTTCCTTTACCCAGGTCTGTGTGGGTAGAGTACAGCTGGGTCACTGACTCCATTTCTTCTCCTGTGTAGCAGGCTTTCTCACTGGAGTGCCAGAGGACTGCTTTGGCACATCCCTTCCCTTTGTTAGCCCAAAGGCTGGTTGTAGTCCCTTACACTTGTGTGCTATTGTCCATTGTTGGCAGGCACTAGGCTGAATGTATGTAGAACTGCAGGAGTTCCACCATGAAAATATGAAAGATCTCTCTCTGGAAAGAGTCTGTGGATCTGCTTGATCTCTGGAGCACTATTGGACTTTGCTGCAATATACTAGCCCGGTGCGACCAATGTATATGCACATTTCATGCAGTGACTCTTCTGAAGTTCATTAGATATCCTGGCTATTGCTTTCTCTGTTTGGAAGGCCTATAAAAACCAGCCATTACAGAAGAGTGACTCTTTCTAGGTAGGGGACACTTGATGCTTCATGAAAACTTTGGTGTTAGCAGCACTTCCTAAGTTGAGGATACATTCAGTTCCCATTTGTGGCTACCTCAGCAAGTCATCTCTTGTTATTTCTTATATAAACCACGGAACTGTTAGTTTAGAGGTAATAGGAAATTTGCCATCTGGGTTGAACCTGCCTTACACACTTCCTTCTAGCGTTTGAATGTAGTACCTTTTACATTTGCTTCCTGTGTAAACTGAAGTGCAGAGGCTCAGAGACACATTTCATTTGTTATTTGCACCAAATCGGCCAACTTCTGCATCAGACTCTGAATGTGTGCTACGAGGTGCGAGTTGTGAAGGGTGCTGAGTGGGAAAATGATGGGATACCCTGGGCTGCAGAGGGCTCTCCGCTGTCCCATGTGGAAAAGAAAGGCTGCTCAGAGCTTGGGTATTGGGGCTTTTAGCACTATTTTATTTGGCAGCTGTCAGTTTAGAAGTCTGAGGAAGGTGGAAACCTCAGCCTCATGAGGTAGGAGCGCCCTGGTGGGTTGTACGAGGAAAGGCAGAACTGGCCCTTTTTGCTGCCTGTTACTGTTAACACTGTCCAATGCTCCTTTCCAGAAGGGTTCTGCTCTGCATCCTTCTCATACGCAAGATGTGGGAGAAAGGAGTGAAGGGCTCATCCCTCTGTGGTACAAGCTTAGGGCAGTCTGTGCACAAGGTTAGTTTTTAAATACATTTATGGAAAAGCATTTGAAAAAAGGAAAGAAAAAGAACATTTCAGAGCTGTTGGAGATACCCCACTCACTGACACTGTGGATCCTGACCCCCTTTCCTTCCCACAGCTGCACCTACACCACATGGCAGGGAAGCAAGGGGACCTGGAGGAAAGCAGAGGAGGGAAGTGCCATTTGCTGCTGCAGCAGGGGACATCCTCAGTGTAAGCTGGCCTGATCTTGGTGGGCACTGTACACTTCAGAGCAGCACTGCTAATGGTTGGTTGGAAATGCTGTAGAATTGGGTGGTCTGCATATAAGCCTGGTTAAAAAGGAGACCCAGATCTGCAAGTTTGGTTTCATTTGTGCAGGTTTTTTCTTAGGTTATCATGGCTGGATTTAATGGGCTAAATACTTGACTTCCTCAAGCAGGTAACGGGGGAGTCACCCAGGAAGTCATCAGGGTTACTCTGAGCTTGTGCTGCACTGAAGTCTGAATCTGGCCCTGCAACTTTAGTGAGCAAAGTGAATGTGAGCACTCACTGATACACAGGCAAGGAAAAACCATGTGAGTGGGGACAAGGCTGCTCAGCAGATTGCTGCAGTTCTGCCTCTGAAGGGCTTGTTATTAATTAGCTGCGTGCAATAAGTGCTTCTCTGGAGGTACCTTATCCTCCCTCTGCATCCCTGCCATGTGTAATAGAGTTAGTGCTGGGGAGGGAAGAAGAGGGGGGTATATATGTGGTAGGCGGACTTGAGCTGCATGGATTGGCAGCAGCAAAGCCTCCAGACCCCTATGGGTGGGTTTGCTGCTTGCATTTAAATCCAGGGTCCTGCACTGATCGGTATCCGGTGTTATTGCTGCAGTACATCCCCCAGTTGCCAGTTCACTTTTTCCAGTTATTGGGATCCTCTGATGTGATTGTGAAGTTGTGGGTTACATTCCTTTGCCAGAAAGAATCCTGCAGAAACCTTGCATTCTTCCCAATGTGGGCTATTTCCCGTGAACCAGATTAAATTCAGCCCTGGCACAAGTGTGCTGAAGTTGAAGCGCTCCTGTGCAGTGTATTTCAGTTTCACTGAAATCAGTGATGCTGCACTGGAAGAAATTAGGTCCTCTATTACCTTTAATGGGTGAGTGCTGACCTCTCTGCGTCCGCTGCAGGCCGGGAGGTGTCTGTGGTACCCAGCTCTGACACCCAGAGGGCTGGCTGCTCTTGTAACTCAGGAAGAGGCTTGCTTAGGGCTTGTCTGGACTTGTTCAGGCCTGAGCCTGCCTTTGTCTCTGTGATCCCGAGGATCGGAGTGGATCAAAGAGGATCTGCCTCTGCAGTTTGCAGCTGCTTTGCTGATGAGACCTCCTTGAGAGACCCCTGCAGCAAGCTGTTGAGCCTGAGCCCCTCTGTCTATTCAGGTAAGCGCAGTCTCTGTGTGTCTGTGCTTGTGCCTGCAGATGTGCTGTGTGTATTTGCCTGTGTTAGACACTGCCAGCTTTTCTGCAGAGCCTGGTTGTGGCTGAGTGACGCTGTGGAAGGTGGTGGTGGTCTGCACAAAACTGTACAGATAAGTGAGCTTTCAGAGGGCTTGGAAGTCGTGTAGGAGAATGTCACAGTAACTGCCTTTGCTAGTCCGCCATGTCAGCGTGATTGAAGGGTCTTTTCCTTTTCTTGCTTTCTTTTTTTCCTCTTCTGTAGCCCCCTTCCTTCAAGCCCTTCACACACAAATGCCCTTTGGAGCTGGGGATACTGGTGTCTAGTTTTTGAAGGATCCCAGAAAGTGATAGTGCCCAAAAAAGCAGGGACTAAAAAAGCTCACACGATCTGAACACACTGCAGCCACACAGGGAAGGCTGAGGATGCTACTTAGTAGCTTGGATCCGGCAAGCTGTAAGAGATTCTGATGATTTAGCTTCTACATCCAGCACACAAGGTAACTGAATTGATGTGGTATTAGCCACTCTGTGATTCATTGTCATGTCTAGCATTTACACAGAGGAACATGGAAGCTAAGTGCTTAATTCCTTGCTCTTTGCAAGGAGCTGGCAGCTGTTCCCTCCTCCTGCTGCACTTGGCACACGCTATCCTCTCCATCCTATTTCCAGTGTTGTTACCTGGCTCAACATGTTGCCTCTGCATTCGTTTTGTAATAAATAATATAGCTCAGATGCTGCTGTCACCTGGGGGAAGAAAGCTGTTATGCTGTGCTTGGCTTTGCTCCCCACTGCCCCTGCTCAGGCTTCCTGCACACTGGCAAAGTGAAGCTTGGCATTACCTGTATCTGGCTGTCTATGCATCACTTGCTTGCAGTGAGGTTTCAGGTGTCTGTGCAAACTGCCAGTGGGATTATCTATGTAACTGTGATATTACTTTAGGACACAGCCATTCCACTGCTTACAAAGGGTTCACCCACTTTAGAACTGAAAAAGACACCAGGAGTCACTCAAGATCAGAGGTAAGGACCGGCCTGTTCGAGCTGATTACCTGCACCAGCACAGATTTGAGCTCAGGGTTTGGCATCGTTTCCCTGCTACATTTTAGGGCCATCTCAGCAGAGCAGATGGGGTCAATGGATGGGAAGATTTTGTCTATTTTGAAGGCAGGCCCATCTGTACTTTTATATCAGGGATATAAAATGTATTCACTTGCAAGCAGCCTACCTCTCCCCTGTGCAGCCTGTTTTGGTATTTTATTAGCTGTACATGTGCCAACGTGTTTCAGTGTTTCCACCTTCTGAGGGTGAGTTTGGTTGGTTGTTATTGGCTTCATAATTAAGTGCTGTGAGGACCTCTTTTCTTTGTTCAGTAGACCAGAGCTAAGCAGGACCTGAAAGTGAACCTGTAACATTTGGTTATGATGAATGCCATTCTCTTGTAGGGAATACTTTTCTCCTACCATTGATGGTATTGGCATTCATTGATGCTAACGGTGCACATTTGAGCAAGGAGTTGTGTTTGTTCATGTGTTTACATCTGCAGGTTGCTGCAGGGAGTTTCACATTGGGCCTTAACCTTTTAACACTGATGGTTCAGTGTACACATTGGTCAGAGTGCAGCTTTTCTAGTCTTTAGAGAGCTTGTTTAATAGAGTAGCGTCTTGTGGATGAGCTTGCATCTAGGACTCCGCTTCAGGCCTAATGACTGCAACAAAGTCACGAGCACAGTGAAACTGTTGGCTCAGGGCTCTGTGAAATGACCTGCTCAGCCTAAATTACAAGCAGGGTAAGAGGGGCAAAGGATCCTCAAATGAGGCTCCTTGTTTGCTTCCCTACTTGCTGCCCTCTGTACCTGACCCAGGGATGTGAGTAGAGGCAGTTCTGGCGACCATGCTTCTGTCTTGTCACCTCACACTGTATTTTGTCCCCCAGGAGAAAGTAAATTGACCTATTTTAAATAGTTCCAGAAAGCTGAGACACACACACAAAATATGTATATGAGGGGTGAATGATATTAGAGCAGTAACATGAGGATAAAGTCACTGCTTGAATAGCATCACTGGATTTGGTGCAGTAATGCCAGGGATGCTTGTTGCTTCACCCCTTTGACTCCGGATTGAGATTCTCTAAAATTAGTTCTGTGGGTGTCATAGAGTAGTGAGGATTGGAAAGGACCTTAAGAACAGCAGTTCCAACTTCTCCCTTAGTTTTTTCTGCCTTTTTATCTAGATAAAACTATGGATAAGCTTTTAGGAGGAAGTTTGATCAGGGCAGGAAAAGAAAAGCTCCTCTGAAAACATAAATACTTTGCTCTGTTTCAGTCTGTCCTGTATCACGGAGGACGGACAGGCTTGTAGCATAATAGATACTATAGCAGATTTCATGCTAATAGTGAGAAGAGAGCTTTTTTCTCTCCTGGCCTATTGACACCTCAGCACATGCACCTTGTCTCAAAGCATGGGGAACCAGAGGATTTTTTAGTACAGATTTGGAGAATTCTTTTCTTTGCACTCACTTATTCTGTGGCTTCACTTAAATGAGAAACAGAGCATCTGTGCTTTCTTGCTGTGAAAAGATGTAAATCCTCCTTCATATAAAACACAGTTGTTTCTGCTTGTTCTCTACAGCTGGGGAGAGAGAACTTCTCTTTACCAGCTCTCCTTGTATGACTGAGATCCCATTTGGAGTATACAGGGAAGCCTGCTAGTCCATTTTTTAGGCAAGTCTGTTTCCTTATACTTTGAAGGTAGAACACCACTAATCTCCCAGTAACTGATACAGACCACCTCTTAATGCAAGTGGGGAGAAGTTAATAACACACGAGCCATTGCTTTGTTTCCAAAGAGGTGCTCAGCTGAAGGGGCTTACACAACTGTGGGACTCGAATTCAAGCCTTCAGTTTGGTGTATTTTCAGCTTCAGTGTGTCAGGGCGCATCTCTTCTCCTTGGGCAGATAAGAGGGCCAGATAACATGCTGATAATAATCCTGAGCTTCAGACCTCCCTGCATGCTTTGGCGGTGCTTGGTGAGCATCTCTCAGTGTACAGCATGGTGACAACTTCAGCTGGTGGTGCATGGGCCTCTTGTGAAGTTCTCTGGTGGTTATGGTGAGTGACTGGCTGAGCAGGAGTGAGCATCAAAATGTACATTTCCCTACAGCAGCTCAGACAAGGGAGAAGCTGTTTCATTACCTTCAGGCAGCAGACAATGTTCTGACACTGCCTGCTGCTTTGAGGCAAAGATGTACATATAGGTGGGTCTGGCCTTGAATGAAAGGAAAGAGGCATGTCCTTTATAGAAAGATTCTATAAAGACCCCTCAAAGTCCTGTTAAAGGAGGAGCCTGACCTTAAAAAAACAAGCAAGGACAGAACTGCTATGACAGTAACATCTCTGCTATGAATCAGCAGCATCCTCTCTGTCCAAGCAGACTAAACTGAGGGTCAGGAACTTCTTGGGTTGGATAAACTTGTGTTTCCCAGGCCCATCTAGGCTATAACCACGGGGGGTTGGGTTTTTTAGACTGAGATACTAGAGTATACATGGGGCTCCTGACAGCTGTGCCTCTGGGTTTATGGTCTATGGCGAGTGCTTGCGCATTGCTTGGTTAATGACTCATGGGTGCTTACGTGTGGCTTCCAGTTATCTGAAATCTGCAGTGCACTGGACTCTGCCCAGGCCTCTCCCAAGGTACTGAATCAGCAGAAGCCCGGAACAGCCTCGTGTTCTGAGCTCGTACTGCCTGCTGCAGTGTGGAGGCAGCAAGGAAAAGGGGTAACCTTGCTTCCAGGAGCTACAGCAGCACTGCAGCCTTGGATGGGGCTACCCACTGTGCTTTACTGCTTTGCACAAGTCACTGCTGGAAAGTAATGGCTGTGCCATGTCTACACTACAAATAAATGACACTTATGTAGATGGAATAGCTAGCTCAGCTGCTGGTGGAAGTGTGAAGCTGCTGGTGGAACTGTGAACTGTTGGTGTAAGCTCTAAAATCACAACTCCTTAAAGATGGTCTCTAAGAGGCAATATGAGGAGAACCAGTATTGATGGTATTTGACACCTGACCGCAGAGCAGGGTTAACAGAACAGTTTTGTTCTCCTTAAACCTTTGGGTTCAGTCTGTGTGTTTTATTTAAGCTAGATAAGATATAAGGAGGGAATTGTGTAAAGGGAAGGGATAACATGCAGCGAGTTCAAGGTGTGAAATGTGACAGTGCGTCTGCTGTCTTGGTAACACAAGTTCTAGGTGCATTTCTGGCCAGTGGGACTGGACTGCTTTAAAGAGCTCGCAGTCAGTGTTCAGGTGTTGCTGCTGGACATCTCTGATGTGATCTGGGAGAGAAGAGGGGAAAAACAGATAATGAAAGCTTTGTTAAATAGTATTGTTACAAGGGGAAGAATAGAATTTACCGGACTGTGGAGAGCAAAGTGCTTTTTGCTTGTCTTCATGTAAAGTGAAAAATGACATCTGAAAGAAAGGAAGAAGTTGCACTGGATTTGGCAAAGCAGTAGTTCTTTAACTCTGCTGTGGAAGAAGGCCTATGTCTGGTGTACTGCGTGTGCATGTGTCTTACTGCACAGTATATGGAGAAATACAGTAAGTGATGTGTATTAATTCCATGGCTTTATCTTGGTTTCATGTGAGATTTAGTACTGCTTAAGCCAGCAATATTGGCCAGGAGATCCCAAATGAAGATTCAGTTGAGGGAGATATGGTAGATTTTAAATATGATGCCTTTTACAGAATGGGAGGAGGCAGTTTCTCTAGATTTTCCTCATAGCATCCTTAACTGTGCCGTGCTCAGGGAATACATCTGTATTTTGTGGAGCAGATGAGTGACAGACATAGCTGCCCTGCACATTTCAGTCATGTAATAACCTGATCTCCTTCCTGAGTTTTCCTTGATATATCTGAGGGCGTTTGTGCTTCCGAGCGCAGGGAAGCTTGTGGGTAAAAGCCACTGTGAGCAGATCTGGCTTCTGTCTGCAGCACGATCGCAGGGCTACAAAACTGCTGCTTTTTCACTTGCCACCTGCACAATGAAGGTAGCCAGTTACCCAAATGGCAGTGCCCCTCTGAGCTGAGTGAGGAGCTGGAAATCGGTAGGGTTAGATGTCCTACAGGTAGATATGCTGGCTAGGACCCTATCTTTTCCCCTGTCATTCTATCACTTACCTTGCATGATTTCTGCCTGTCTTGCTGTGTTCTACAGAAAGGAATTGCTGGCTCTGTCTATTCTCTTAGTTCTGTCTGTTTTAGACAGTCTGTGACTCACTGCAAAGGTATTGTCCCATTTCCTTATTAGCTGCGAGGTTGGCCTGCAGGAGTGGTGGCAGGGAGCGGGGTGGAGTCGCAGCTCTATCAAGAAAGCAGGAACAGGCTGAGTTTGCAGAGTCTGAATGATGAAGCAGGTGTCTACATGCTCTGGAGCCTGTCCTCAGCTTGCTTGAGCTGTATCAAACCCAGCAGCAGAAAGCCGGGGTCACCTGGGAGCTTAGATGGACTTCGGGTACCACTGCCAGCTCGATCATCTCCTACCACGCAGCTGGAAGACACTGGTAAATATCTTTGCTATCTAGGGTCATGTCTATACATCTCATAAGGAAACTTTCTGCTGTGTGAGTAAGTAAAAGGCAAACTGGAGCTGTTGAGCAGCTTGCGTCCTGTGTTTGGGGAATTAGGATGTTACAGGGAGTTTGGAGGAGAAAGGGACGGGGAAAGTATGCTACTGCTTAATAAGCGGTGTCAAGAGTAGCTTAGAACCATTTTCTGGTTGACTTGGTAACATATCACAGGAATTGCAGTAGGAGATGGGATAATGGAATAGTACAGCCCTAGTCTGAACGTTTTTGGAGATACTAACCCAAAAGTCAGGATCCACATAGCATAGGACTTGTACCAAATCCAAGTCAGTATTAATCAAATGGGTTCTTATCTTAAAAAGGGAAAGCTGTCCCTGATGTTATAAGTCAGGAAATCTGACTGGATTTGGAGAAGCAAGACACTTCCTCTCCTGCCTTGAAGCTCATAAGAGGAAAGACCAACACTTCCTTTGGGAGAAAGGAGAGAATTTGTTCTTGCTCAGCAACCACCACTAATGGCTTTAAGATGATTTTACACTGGGATGCCAGTTCATCCTGATAAGTGTAATAGACTCGGTTTGACATTACTCTTAATTCCATGGTTTAGAAATAGGCAAGGTTGATTAAAACAACCTGAATAAAAGACATTGAGCATCCTGATCTAGTTTTGAAGTCAGCCTTGTTTAAAACAGGCACTGAACTAGCTGATATCCAGGAATCTCTTTCAACCTAAATCCTTCTGAAGCTTCAAACTGTTGTTTCAGCTCTTTCATTCGAGCTTTCTCCTGTTGCTGAGTTTCACCCACGAATCTCACAGATGAAAATTCAGTGGTTTTTGCCTTAAACCAAGAAGTATTTGAAGCTTCCAGTAACAGAGAGTCTGTTTCTTCAGGCTTTCAAATCTTTAGAGAAACTTTGTGTAATTCTTCAGTGTCTAAGTCAGTCACAGCTTCAGACTCCCCTAGCTGACAATAGGCGGATGACACAATGCAGGGAATGAACTTGAAATCAATGTGCTTAGTTAAATGCAGCTTATGGTGTCACATATTTTAGTGATGACAAAAGGATTGCTGCCGATCTCACCTGGCAAGTCTTCTTACCTTTCTTGGAATGCAGTCTTTCTGTAACAGGAGAGTATTCCCACCTTCCACACCCATCAGCCTGCTTGTTTTATAGTAGTGATCTCTCTGTAGGCTAATTCCTTGTGCTGTTACATGATTCACCACCCAATTTTTTCCTGCTGCTTTGTCACCCGCACAGATAAAGCACAAATCTGCATCCAACCGCTTCCCCCACACAGGACCGATGTGAGTTGGTGTGATTTGTGCAGACTGGGTCCCATCCTTCCAGGAAAAGCACCCCAGCAACCAGTGTGAAGTGGAACAGGTCATGTGTTAGCTTTTCCCTACAGGGAAAACTGCCTTTCTGGAGCAAACTCTGAGCCTTTAACTGGCAAATTCAGCTACACATGCACAACCATGTAAACTTCAAGTGGCACCTCTGGCCTTTGCTCAGGGAGGTTAATCCACACGATGGTGTCATTGATGGGTTTTGTCAGAGTTCCCTAATGCAGGATGCTTTTCATAAATGCTCAACCATAGTAAATTTGCCGGGTAATTGAACTCAGAGGGAGGAGAAAAGGATTTGCTGTTAGACAAGCTGCTGACGTGAAAAATAGCTTATTGGCCAGCCCCTTTGCAGAGGTCTCTTGTAACTCTAAACTAGCTAAACTGTTGGTTTCCTGTAAGACTTCAGAGCTGTTCCCAAGTCAGCCATCCCTAGAAATACAGCTTCTGACCACCTTGAAATAAGAGCCATCTCAAGAGCTGGATAACTGGCTACTGTATTGCAAATACTTGCTTGCTCTGCAGCCACAGCAGTGAGAAATCAGTGAAACAGTTGTAGGTCTCTGCAGAGGGAATGCCTTTCTCTCCCTTAGCTTTTGCTGCTTAGCTTTCGAACTTGAAGGATCCTTGTCTGACTGCCAGCTTGTTTGGCCTCCACATGATGGTAAATCCCATTTCCATCTGCAGAGGACACTTGTGGACTTCATAGCCGAGAAAATATATTCATGTGTATTACACCAGACTCATGTAATTAAAAACTTAGAGTTGTAGCCTCGTATGCTCTCTCCTGGTACATCAACAGGAAGGGCGGAGAAAGATGCTCCTATACACCTGCTTGTGCTGAGGTTTCATTTGTACTTAACAAAATGAAGATTTTTGCCCGTATTAAGGTAAGATGGTGACTTTCTAAGATGGCTCTGCAGTGATTTGGGAGAAAGAGTTAATATCTTGTCTCGTGCAACACAGATGTAATGTTAATGCAGAATGAGCTCTTTAGGGGTATAGCGATTCATTGTTCTACTATATCACTGCACTGTGCCTAGTACAGCAGCCCCATTCATCTTATGTCTTGGATTGTACCATAGAAAACCATCACGAGCTGCACTAATTTAATAGATGTTGTCTGGACTTATTGAGATCTTTGGCTGCCAGGAGCAGGACTCAATGGATTATATCCGAGACATACATTAGCATCTAGGATGCTGGCCCCTTGCAGTTGAAGGCTTGAGTAGATTTGTTTGGACTAGCTGAGCAGTACTGCAGTGCTGTGCTGCACTCCTCCTTGTCTGCTCTGGGTGTTGGGCACATGTTTTTTGGGGCTGCCATTCCCGTAAGGCTTGAACACAAGGGTGGATTTGCTGCTCTATGATCTCCCAGGCTGTTGAACAGTTTCAGCTGGATGAGCTGCTTCCTTCTTTCCTAAAGCACCAGGAATTCTTTCAGGTAGCAAGCAAGAGGGGAGTTAAAAGGATTTGAAGAATGAAAAGCAGGATCATTATCCTGCTGCATGGATCCAAGGTTATTCCCCACAACATCTTTTTCCTGGCCCTGACAAGCTTGATTTTTACTAGCTCAGAGAAGAGGTCTTGAGTTCCCAAAACAACAGTTCTGCAGTCTGGTACATCCTCAGAGGAGCATGAAAGATGAAGCAGTATCTTCCTCTTCTGTACCAGGTTGTTTTGCTCTCCTATAGCTGTGCTTGTCCCTGACCTGTTAATTGCCTTTGAGATAGTCTGCTTTATTCTGATCCTGATGGGAAATGTTGGAGGGATGATTAGGTCATTGTTTAACCAAGACAGGTAGTTCCTCAGTGGGACAGGTTTTCAGGACAGCAAGGTGGGAGCTGTTGTCAAGTCTTGATTTTGATGGTTTGGAACTGTTTGCTTCGTTCCTCAGGTGAAGAGGTTACACTCAAAAAGTGATTTGTTAATTAATCAGTGCTGACTCCTGAAACACAGGGAATGGAGCCCACGTTCTGTTAGCACAGTGCCTGGTGGGTATTACTGTTCTCTGTTGTACTGGTTTGGTTGGTGTGTAGTTACAGCACATTATTTCGCCTTTGTCAGTCTCTTGATATTTACATGAGCGTTTCCTGTCACCTGCACTGCCATCCTGTACAATAGAAGCCACTGAACTTTTATCTCTTGCAATAAACCCATCAGTTTTGTCTTGGGTTACTGCGTTCCTTTTCAAAAGAGCATATGCTCCCAAATGCTGCCCATTCTGGAGGCTTAGTGATAGCCAGGAGTTTGGGGTTGTAACATCTGCTTTTTGATCTGAAGTGTTTCCATGTCATGCCTTTCAGTTGGTCCTCATGCCTTTCTTTGCAGGAGAGCAGGTTTCTGGTAACTTGGAATATGAAATACAGTTTCACTGCGAGCAAAACTGATAGCAATAAAGAATGGAGAATTTCACCTCTCTGTCTTGCTATCCAAGCACAAACCAAACTCCTGAGCTTGTGGAATTTGTAACCTGGTGCATTAGGAAGGGTAGTAGAAGGCCTAAATGTCCCAGGATATACAGATGTAGTGTTGCCAGTGGATCACTGAAAGAAATCAGAGCTGCCAAAAGCCAGTCATGCAGCATGCTTTACCTATATGCTCCAGTGTTGCACAAGAGGCCTGTGAGTAATAACCTGCTTTTGAGGCTATGATGCAAGAGTGAAGGAATTGCTTTGCCCTGAAGGTTGTCTTCTCACATGTTCATGTGTTTCCAGGAACTGAGGATTGCAGGAATGCTAGATAACACCCTATCTTGCGTATCTCAGGCTGTTCCACATGTCTAATGGGAAAGTCAAATGGCTTTAGTACAAGTAAGTATTAATCCCTTCTTCATTTATTTTGCAGATGGTTGAGTTCCCAGTGAGTTATCTTTCTGTCTAACATATTGTATGCATGACCTAACCAATCATTCTTACCCAGGATTGGCCTTAACCCGGTTTGGGGGTAAGGAACAGGGTGACTGACAATTTATGTTTAAGCCTCTTCTCCCTTGAAAGCGGTTTTCTTTCATACTGCTGCAAATGCTGCTTCAACCTTTTCTTTGTCCCCAGACTCTTGCCTTCGGTGAATGAGAAGAGAGGAGCTCAGCCAACCTGCCTTAACTTCCCTCCATGTGCGATGCCAGCTGTGAGTGTTTCTTTGGCAGTGTCTTAGCTGGTTGTTGTGAACAATAGTCAAGGAAGCAATCAGCAAGTATACTGCCCTAGAAGTGCTACACATTGTTGGGCCTGCCTCATCTCCCTGGCTTGAGAGGTGGATGGGGATCCAGGTTGGGATGCTGCCCTGGGTTGCACTGGAGCCTGAAGTGTCTGCCGGAGCAGAGGACCAATGTGAGAAATGCCACAGGATGCTCGATGATGTGGTCACTGCATCGGAGATGGGATGAAGAAAAAAGAAGACAAACATGTTGCAAGTTGCTTTGCTTTTTTTTGTCCTTCCCACATGCATGTTTCTGAGAGTAAAAGAGCTGTTGTGGTAACACTGCAAAAATGCAACACTAGGTATTGGGAGAAGGGCCTGCTTACAGGAAGAATTCATTCAAGCTGCAGTCTCTGGCTGGCAATGACAAGCTAACCTGGCTTTGAATGTGGGATGAGAGCAACTCATCTATAGTCACTGTTTCTCTTCGGGGCTGGTCAGCAGCCAAACATTGCAAAAAACATGGGGTCAGGTCCCCAAAAACTTAGCTGAATTTCTGGGAAGAATCAGTTAGATTTTAATGATGCGATGAGACTTCTTACGTTGGCTGCTAAGAGTGGACCCTCCTAAATACTCTGTATTTCTAGAAAGGACAAATCCACACTATGGGGACAAATCACCCCAACCTTGGAAGAACAAAGTCCTTGCCTAAATCTAGTTTAATTTTCCAATACTCACACAGAGGACAAGAGCTTACGTTCATTTTGATCAAACCAAGTTGCTTCTGGTTTTTTCTCTATTGCTCTCACTGACTTGGCTTGAGCCGGGTGTCATAATCCAGCTGTTAACAAAGCTAGCTATGGCTCTTGTTGCCACATTTCTCTATGCCTTTTCTTTTTCCCCAGCCATGAACATAATTGCACCAGTTACAGGGAGTTGTTAAACTTCATGAACTGTCTGTGCTCAGAAGGTAATGGATGGCCAGAGGGGAGCGCAGCATCCTTCTCTTGCCAATCTTCCTAAACTTCATCTCTGCCTTTGCAGGGTGTTTGTCACTGAACACATATTTTGAGCTCGTACATCAGTTTTCCTGATAAAATACTACTGTTCTATGGCTTTCTACTTTCAGGTTTGTCTCTATGGAGCCAAAGATGACCATCAGTTCCAAGCTTTTTGAGGAGAGACACAGTGTATTGTTATAGGTAACAACAAAAATAACAACAACAAAATACAATTGTATTTTGCAATAAAAAATACAATTGGAAGATTGCTTCAGAGAGTTCTCTTTGTACTCTGTATAAATGCCCTTTCCCAAAGTGCTGCTGCTCTATACTTGAGCCTTAGCTAAGTGTTGGCTGAATGGAACTGATGCAATGACCGGAATGTGGTTGGGATGACAAACACATGGGGCTTGACCTGTCTCACTTAGCATGTGATTGCTGAGCAACTTCACCTGTGTTAATAAAGTCAGTGAGTCTGAATTCCAGGTTATAAGATAATGTTCTGCTCTTCAAGTTTCCTGTTCATAGCCTCGCAGTAGCGTTTAAACCAGGATGGCCCATAGTGAGCAACCAGCCGGTCAGCTTCTGTAACTGTGTGAGCACTGTATTTCAAATGATTCTGTTAAATGTACTCTTTGCTACCTGGGCAAGAAGCATGATGCAGAGAGTGTTGCTGAATACCAAGTGGCATTTTGGAGCTCTGTGTTGGGAGTGTGGCTGTGGCTGGATGCTTATCTGGATGAATGGCAGTGGCTGTGCACCACTCTGCTGAGACCTGAGCAGTCAGCACTAACACACAGAGAATTAATGTGAAAGCTGTTAACCACAATTATTTCATGTCTGCCTTCAAAGGAGGAGAGTGAGGAGTATGATATAGTGCTTTACAACCCGTTTTCAGGGTCATATTTGGCTTCTGGACTGTAGGTGTTGAGTGTCCTTGTCTGAATGAAAGGAAGAGTCACCCAGGCTCTGTTTCACCCTTTCCCTTAAGCTGAACTGTGTCTTTGCTGCTTTGCACTTGATCTGTTTCAAATAACTTGTGTGAAATAACTTCAGTGATGCTCCTAGCTCGGTAACCAGGGGAGCTGACATGCTTCATGACTTTCCCTACTTGAGGGCCTCATTATTAGCTTTTATATTCCAACCTTATCTCTATTAAAACCACAGGCTGCAGGCAGACCTTTCTGTTGCAGAGTACAGTGTATACCTCCAGTGCCATTTACAGTAAAATCTACACTCCAAAAATCCTATTATTTGGTCTATTTTCCTACTACTCAATATAAGACATGCAGTCCGCATACTTTTATAACGTGTAATGAGAATGGCTAAAAAATAGCATTGAAAGATTGCCACAAAGATCACTACAGCATGTCTTTGTATGCTGTGCAAGTGCCCTTTCCCAAAGCGCCGCCGCTCCATACTTGAATCTGAGCTGGGTGACCTTAAGACAAAGTCTTAAATAGAGTATATTTTTTCATGGCATACTCTGTTCCATTGCGAATGTGCAACATTAATACCTTTATTTTTCTCTGCACAGCCCCAGCCCGAAGGAATAGCCCATATCAATCCCTTGATTTAAATATGAAATGAAAAGCTATCGCAACACTTGGTGCCTGCTTCAATCCATTCATTGTGCTGGCTTGACTCCAGCAGTGTCACTAATTGCATCCAGCCTGCAGAAAAATTCTCATTGCTCAGGGCTTTTTTGAGAGTCGCTGCCTTGAATCCTGTGTGATCTCTGCAGCCTGACTGCACAGTCTTCATGCTGATGGAGAAGGGCTCAAAATGAGTAAGCATCTCTACCTGCACAAAGAAAAGCCATTGGGCTTGTTCAGCAGATCCAGTGTAGGGCTCTGCAGTAGGTGATGTGTGTCCCGTTTCAGCAGTTGGGTACCCACACTCTGTTCTGGTTCTAGTGCACTGGGGATGGAACATGAAAGACGGTATAAACCCCAGCGGTATCTTGATCCAGGGGGTTTCACAGTTATGCTTGCCTTTGGGCTGCTCTTCCATCCCAATGCTGAGCCTGCCAAGAGTTGTATGCTTGTTACTGTAAGAGTTGCCTGTTGTGTGGGCCTGGTTAAAGAAGAGAAGGGGTCTGAGTGTTTCAGTCTCTAAAGAGTCATGAGCCAGGTTGGAGTAGCAGCTAACATGCCCAAGTTAGTACTAGGACACTGAAGCAGGCCTGCTTGCCTTGGAGGGCATTCTTTTACGTTACTTTTGAGCAGCTGAGGGATGGGGAGCAGAATCGTGGGTATTAATATAGAAGTAGCAGCATCAGAGAAAAGCACAGTATTTGGTCTTGCGTAATAAAGATAGAACAGAATTCATGCAGCATATGGTGATTCAAGAGGACTTAGAATGAATTTAGTTACAGCGCTTATTTTGAGTTAGCATGAGGCAGCTTCAGTGGTGCTTCACCAATGTCAGCTCTTACTGTATTTGTTATTTTCCACACAAGAAGAGTCAGGGAAAGAGCCAATGAGTATCTTTACAGCTCCAAATCACTGCATTGTCTCTATGTACCTCTACATGTATTGCAATATTGCTTCAGAAAGTCCATTCTGTCTGTAATGTGGCCTCCCACTGTGGCAAACTTCCAGCATTATTTTGCATGTGAATGTCAGATTGCTCCTTGCCAGCTTGATAGCACTTGGTTGTACCTGTTAACAGAGCTGTCTAACCCCAGTGCTTGCCAAGTAAAACCTTTCAAAGCTGAAAACTCTGTTTCTGAGAAGAAAAGCCACGTGAGAGTTGCCCTGGTGTTCTCACCTATGTAAGTGACTGCCTTGTTGCTCAGTGTTCTTGGTAGATACATGTGTTTCCTGCGGGTTTTGCTTTGATTGATTCTTCTAAATCTTGAAGTCGTTGCTGTCTGGAGGGGGCAGCTGCTGAGAAGGCTGTCAGTGGTCATTTGAGTGTTTCTTGAGCAGCCCTATGTGTCTTTCATTAATGCTCTATTGGAAGCTGGCTGTATTAGTGTCTAACCAAAACAGAATGGATGGGGTTAATGAAGTCAAAGGATTAGGCGCTTAATCTGTGCCAGCACTGCTAGAAATGCAGGTTTTCTCTTGTTTTTCTTTTCTGTCACATGCTGGAGAAACAACAAAGGACAAACGTGAGGCTTTTGGCCTCACTCAAAGCCTTCCCTTAACCATGTTCCCCTGGCTTCCTTTCAGCTGACGCAATGAACCTAAGGATCAGGTGATGACCTGGGAAAATGGACTTGGTCGTCTGGAAGCAAAGAGCTTAGGCGCTGGTAGAGCTTTTGGTGGCTGGTTTTATTGTGTTACCGTTCCACAGTTAGGCTTATGTTTCCTGAGAATCAGATTTGTTAACTACGGGATAGATGTTCTCGTATATACATAGTGCCTTGCCACTGGCCAGGCCATGCAGAACATGTGTGTCAGTGGAAGGATATGCACAATGCGTTTAACTTTGCATTCCTCTGAGAAGGGTAGGAGTTGGCTGTCTCATTGCTCCCAGGCTGAGCCCTGAGAAGCTAGTGAGCACAAGAACCTGTTGCACTGACTTCCTTGCGAGGAACTGCATGGTGATGTGAAAACTAAACTGTTAAAGGGGTTTTGCCCAAACTGAGCATCTAATGGCTGATTCTTGACATATCTTCTGGTTATGTCAGGGCACATTTACTTTTGTTATGGGTACAGTGAAGTTTCGTTCCAGGCCTCTACTTGGAGCTACTGCCTGAGCTAGGAGCATGATGCAGGGATGAGTAAAGGTGGCCAAGGTACATCTGCTGGTGTTAGAGCCTTTGCCTTCATCGGAGATATGGCAGAGAAGTGCTGATTAAGATCAGGACAATGGTGACTGGGACAGATATTACTGCCTGGAACAGCAGTGACCTCTTGTGGGTAGGGAAGAGGGGTGGTGATGCTGGAGTCAGAGGCTATTACTCTATTGTGGTTGCCTTAAAGTGAATGTGGAAAGGGAGATGTGTAGATGTGTGTCAGAAAGCTCATTTAGTAGTTGGTAAGATGGATTCCAAGTGAGGAAAAAAGGCTTTCTGTGTCTTCCCATCAAATGCCAGGTTGTTTCTGCTCCCTGTGCTGGGAGAGCATCTGAAGGTGACATTCTCAAAGGGAAATGCTCATGTTGTGTGTTGTTTTCTGACCATCTAGCTGAGTCAGAGTGAACACTGAAGGTTTTGACTTCCCTGAGCTACACACAGCACTGCCTTTGAAGTGTCATGTATCACTGGGCAGTTTCCAGGTATTTCTATTCTCCGGACAATTGCAGATTCCATGGGACAGAAGGTAGGAATGTGTACTTGGGAGCAACACTACTACCCTGCAATGGGAAGGTAACAATATCAAGGCAACAGGAATGCCACAGAGCTGCTGGGTGGCGATGTCTGGCACACTCAGATGTCAAGAAAATGAAAGGGAGTTGGAGTCTTTGAGGTGTTTTCTGCTTTTTATCGCTCTTTTTTGGAGCATTAACCCTTCATGCATGTCCTTCTGCTCAGTGCTGACTTCTGTGGGCAGATTTACCATATTCCCATTTCTAGAAAGCAGGGGAAGATCCAGCAGAAGATCCTGTGCCAGGCCTATTTCTTTCTGACTGCTACGGGAAAGCTACATCTCGCTTGTTGATTTCCACAACTGAGGGTAACCTGACAGACTGCTTCCTTTTAGAACTGGAGAGAAGGGGAAGATCTGAATCCCAAGCTAGTGGAAATGCAGGTTCTGGGTTTGTCTCAATTCACTGTCTTACAAGACTTGCCAAGCTGTGTTTTAGAGCCGCATCCATCCCCCCAGAATAGAAGTAACCCTCAGCAGCCAGGCTGTTTGGTGAAGTGGTTTGTCTGGAGGTTTGTGAGAGGCATGAGTGTGTTGTGCTGTAAAGTGGGGAAAATGAAACCAAAGAACAACAATTGGGAACACAGCCTTGACAAAACTTCAGCTCGTGTTATTTGGGGGTCAGGCGGTAGCTAAAGACAGCCTGGAGTAGTGATTAAAGCCAGCTATTAGTGTCAGATTGACTTCAGGGGAAATGCAAGTTGCTGCAGCTTCCTTTTGCTATGCAGAACATGCAGAGGGCATCAGGCTCCAAAACAAACTACTTCTAAACATAAAAACCTGCTTGACTGAGTGGTAAAGCTCAGAAAGATGCACAGAAAGATGTTGTTTCCAAAGGAAGTAACTACCAGAGCAAATGACAGATGCATCCAGGTGAGCAAGAAGCAGGACACCAAGCCTGGATATAGCTGGGGACTTGAGGACTTGGAGAGCTCTGAAGTTCTCTCACAGTACTGATCCTTGCAGCCCCTTTTGTGCTGTGGTGAAAGTGGCTTACATCAAGCTGATGAAAAGCTGGGAAGGCTTCATTCAGAGCTGGCACCCAATCTAGGAGCCAAGGCAGAGCTGGATGCAAGTGAGAAGCTCTCTGTGAACTGCCAGAGTGGGTGTGAAGACTTGTCCTGACAAACTGATGTCTCCCAAGGACTCCCAGGGCTCCTTAGGGAATTGGATTTGAACTTTGAAGCCACAGATGAAGAAAACGGACAGCGTAAGGAGGCAGTGGAACTGGCTGCAGGGTTTGAGCACAGCCATACGGCAGAGGAGCGGAAGGTATTGCTGCATGGAAAAATGGGGAAACCTGCTCTTAAAACCTCGCGCAGGATGTGGCCTGCTTATACATCCAATGGGAATGTGGGCTTGTTTTCACATTTGTTTTTTCCAGTGAAGTGGCAGTAGTGCACGAATAGTTTCATTAAGCAGTAGTCATGCTGCAGAACTTGTGAAATGGTGCGCTCTAAATGCAGGACTCAAAGGAAGTCATTTAAAATGAGAAGAGCCCCTTCCCGACTTGGCAGATGGGAATGTGAGACCGAAGGGGCAGCACAGCCAAAAGCAATGTGCAAAACCTGAGCGATTTATGGGGTTTCTTCAAAGATCTTTCCATCAGAGGTGCTTTCCAGGCTGTGCTAGATGGCTTCAGGGTGCTGAGAGGAGCTTGGGGGGGGATAAGGCGCCTGGGTTTGCAGCTCAGTATAAACCTTGTTAAAACCCGAGTTCAGCAGGGCTCCTTTGTGTGTGGCAGCTGGGAAATGATTGAGCTGTTGAAGAGAACAAGGCACCTGAAACAATAACAATCCCCTTTGGAAACTGAGCCCATCACTCCACATCAAAGGCAGAAGGTACGAGTTGTCTGCGCGGAAGCCAGCGAAGTATCAGGCAAGTGAAACAAGCAAACAAGGAAATGCTTGCAGCTTGGGAGTTGGTTGAAGAGGGGAGAAAAAAGGCACTTCCTTAGCAGCAGAAATGTAAGATGAGTTTAACGTGGTGCTGAGCGCTTTGTGTCTGCTTGTCGGTTTCTGCCTCACAGGTTGCAGGATGCAGCGCTGGGTGCTTCAGAGGGATGGGGAAGGTAAAGATGATTCTGGTGCCGCGAGGTGTCTGATACCCAGAGTGTCTGTATGTATGTGTGTATCTGCACATGAACGGCTCAAACTGGGGGCTGCCCAGTTTGTAGAGCTCTGCCTTGGAAAGGGGAGTGTCGTGCACTCTCCTTCGGGAAGGAAGGCACAGAATCACGTAATGGTTTGGGTTGAAGGGACCTTAAAGCTCCTCCAGCT